>SMSQ01021553.1:318011-404868 GCA_019453375.1 Ctenoplectra terminalis | reverse complement strand
TTTTTTTTTTTTTTTTTTTTTTTTTTTTTTTTTTTTTTTTTTTTTTTTTTATTTCCGAACACGAAGGGGTTCGTTGTTTCTCCGTCGAGGGGTTCCCCTTTTGTTCGCGGTATATGGGGCTCGTCGAACCGATGTAACTGGGTCGAGCGATGTAAACTTCTACGGGTTCTTCCGCGGTTACGCTGCGTGTTATTTGCTTGTTTATTCGCGGACCGTGGAAGGTTTTTGTACGCGGTAATTGTAACATGTTTAATTCATAGGGAGATTCGTTGGCTATTCGTTCGGATGGCGCATCAATGCTCGCTGCTTTGCATTCGTGCTTGAGATTCGAGGGAAAGAATAAATATAGAAATTGAATTTGTCGGTAGAATTAGTTGGAAGGTTCGGTAAAAGGATAATCACCAGTTTCTCGTGTACAAATTTTCAATCAAGAAATAATAATTAAAACATCGTTTCTCCTTTATACGTATACGTATGTACAGTGAAACAGTGTACTTCCTTTCCTCTTCCTTTTAATCCAACTTTACGTACAATTCTAATCGCAAAACCGATTCTAAATTTCAGTAAAATAATCGAATCCCTGCAACATTTATTGCCACGCTCGTCAAAGAGACATTTCACCTAGGAATAACCAAATTTTACGACGATAATTGATTCGATTAGCTCGTTCGAAAATATCGTTTCCATTTCGCTCCTAACGATGTCACAAGTGTAACGACCGCTCGTTTTTCGTCCCGAGAACTTCTGTTCGTTCCAGCGTTATCGATGCTGACCATTTCGCGCCAGCGCTGCTACTCTTAATCTATAACATATTCTCCGTCTTTCCCTGCACGTTTTTACTTGTTAATCGGCCAGAATCCGTTATCGGTCACAGGGAGGGAGAACACGGAATCTAGGATGGCAATAAATCCTTCTATCTGCCCGTTCATCTTGCTTTTCTTTTCGTCACGCCGGATCCGGACCAGGGCGGTAGCCTCTTTCTCCTACGTCCGCTGGATCCTTATCGAATTTGGAAGCGTGCCACACGATCGCTACGAGCCGCCTCGAGAGTCGCGAAGAGTACACACCTTTGCAAATCGGCCCGACGAAAAGTTCGTCGACGTCTAAATATCTGCACAGTGAAATACGCTGACTGCATCCATCGCGGATCCTTCGGGATTCGATGAGAGACGTTTCCAAGATTTGTGCCCGATTCCAGTGGCGTACTTTTCTGGAGGGTTTGCCTCGTCCGAACTGATTCTTTCGTAAGTGGAAGAAGAAAATCGAAAGCTCGAACTTTTATAATTTTCTCGAACGAACCTCCTAAACTGCATAATAGAAAGACGGTCTCATCGGATCACAAAATCGTAAGCTATTCCTCGATTCTTGAGCAATAAACGTTACCCTTCGAGGTAACCAACCCTGCAGACAGCCACGCTATTTTTCCAGTCCGTGAATCAAACGAATTCCAGAGAAAGCGCGTCGAGCGGCGTAATTAAAAACCAATTAACCGTTAAACTTCGAATCAATTACGGACCTCTGGAACGCGAACGTTTCCCTGGAATAAAATGATCGGTTATTTATTTCGTTCGCCACGACTCGGGTTTATCGATCGAACGAAACAAGTCGTACTCCTCTAACGGATTACGCGGGCCTGGGTCGCGATCGCGAAAGGCCAGGGAAACGTTGAAGAAGCAGAAGGACCGGTGCTACACGATCTCTCTGCTCCGTAGATCGGTATCCATGGGGGGACATACAAACGTTACCGGTAACTCTGTTGGGCCACGATAAAGTCTGCTCCACGGTGGCGGTAGTCACAGAGACGAGGAAAGGACACAGAACGTATTCCATTACCGTTATCGAAGGAGGACGGTTTCGTGGGGACGTCGTGAACCGCGAGCTTTCGAACTCGGCGCATCCTAGCCGCACGAAAATATATTGCCCGGTTTGTACGACATACCTCGCGATAAGTTACTTTATTCGTGACTCCGAGAATGAGTCGTACAAACTGGTTTCCATTGGCAGCGCCGACGACGACGAATCAAAACGGACTCGCGATCCCGGCGTCCCGATACGGCCGGTTGAATTTGAAAGGTAGCTGCGCTAGACCGTCCGATTGTAATTGTAATTCTTCCGCGGCCGAGCTTTCCACGATGGTACGAAGAAGCTGAAAGGTCGGAGCCAGAGGGGGTGAAAAGGTTCTATGGCTGATCAATGGGCACACCGAATGGGAAGATATATGGCGAGGAAGAACGACCGAGGGTGAAGATAGTAGCTCATCTTTCATATCCTATTTTCATTCAACTCTTCTCGGTTAGCTGCAGAGTTTGTACCGAAACCAGCTAACCGAAACATACATTGAATCGTATCGCATAGAAATTCCAGAGGGGCGCCAGCGAGTCTACCAGTCCGCGTATCTAGGACTCGTAACCAGCCCAGATAACTATCCGAATGACAATTGCTGGCGGCGCGGCATTAATTGCCGTCCACGTAACAAGCCCGCGTACTCGCCGCATCAATTCTTGTCACGCGACCGCCGATCGCCATTCCGCGAGTCATTCTCGCGAGACTGCGCGAGACTGTGCGAGGCTATACCAGACTATGCCACTCCGGTGGCTTTGCTTTCGTTCAACACGAAACGTAATACTGCTCGTGAAACGTTTCTAAACCCCCAAGAATCCTTTGGAGAGCTCGAATCCAACGATTACGCACGATTTTCTCCAGCTATACCGACGATCGATCGCACAGCCGGGAAATTAGCGAGCTACGTTAATACGGAATCGAAACGAAAGCACCGTCGGCTTCCTTTGATCAGAAGCAGGGTAGGAAGTGGCTGGCGCGCTGCTCCCTTTATCAGACCGTAGCCTAGCATCGATCAAAGACAGAAACGAAACGTTTCAGCGAACAGATTCGTACGTACACAGGGAGCGAGAGGGAGACGACGGACAGACGTTCCGCGTCGCCGATGCGCCATGCCGGTCTCGCAACAAGGCGGAGTCGCAATATCCGGAGAACGTAGCAACGATCCCGCGCTTTCTCTTACCACCGGGGGTTATTATCGTGCATGCCGTGGAGACGTGCCAGCAACAACGCTATCCATGACAAGCCCCGAGACAAAAGGAACCTTTCATCGTCGAAAGAGAGGAGCTTATACCTTCCTGGACCCTTTCGTCTCACGGCCTCCGCTTCCTGTGTAATCTGCCAGCAAGGATGATCGCGCGTCGGCCCAACCCCTGTCGTTTCGGAGCTTGGAACGATCAAACGATTAACGTGCTCCGTGCTATCGGTCGAGCATCTTCGGTAGCATTCGCAAGCTTCGAATTATTCTTTCAACTTCAAAATCTAAAATTTCAATGATCATTTTTCGTAAATCATTTCCCAAGTTCAAACCGCGAACGAATACAATTTGCGAATGCCAATAGCTCTACCAGCTGGCACCTGAGAATTCGTATTCCTTGTACGCTCGATTAAAACGCTCCAAATGTTCGCTTCTGTACGTTTCCCTTTTGCCCGCGTTAAAGCGTCAACGGGTATCCACGACACGGTACCAACCAGAAACAGAGAGGAACGATGGCTCGTAACTCATCGCGATCCGAGGAGTTAGAGACCCCCGACAATGGCGTGTCGACGAAAGAGGACGATCACGAGTGCCAGGGAACGATTTCTCTTGGGCACAGCGGCGAAGCGACGGTCACAAATTCGAGAAAACAGTGGCAGCAACGCACGATGACGAGAATTCCTCGGTTCAACGCGCAAGCCATTGCACTCCGTGACTGTGGTCCCGGGTGTGTCCTTTAAATAGCGTCTATTCATAGGTGGGTCCGGTCGGCAGAATGAATGAACGCGCTAGACGCCAGAAACACGCTGTTTGGCACCCGCCGCGAATTCCCTAGACGCTCGAAAGTTGAACACGCGAGCGCATACACGCGCGGAGCGTTCACGCGATCGCGTATAAATACGCGGGCCGAGCCACCTGTCCCTTTGCTCTCGTCGTTCGGCCTCTCTTCCTGAATCGGCCGTTTTAAGAGTGAACGCAGTCGTCCAGACGGGCCGAAACTAATGGCTGAAAACCCCAACGAGACCACGATGAGTCTCGCCGTGGAATAAGAGGATGTAGAAGGATAGCCTCTTGGCTGGTGACGGGACCGAGCTTCGTAATTACCCTGTGTGCTGCGCGATTCGAGACGGTCTGGGGATAATTTTATCCAGACTGCATCGTTCATTGAAGCTGCGAGAAGATTCTTTGGGTAGCGTATCCTGGAGATCATTTCTCAGAGACGGCGCAAGATTTCTTGCTTTGATTCTTTTGTGACAAAGTAAGAGTGAAAATTGCATTATTTTAAAAAATTATTTTGCAAACAGAATAATTGACCTTGAGTTTATAAGTCAAATAGTCGTTGAAAAAAAATTAAGGTAGAAAAGGTCATACGTATTCATCTCGAAGCGGTCCTAAGCAATCATCTCGAGTGGTTCTCTCGGTAGAGTCAACGCGAACCACTCGACGAACTTCGGAGAACCGTAATGTCTACGCGACACAAATTACTAATATAAACTGCTTCGTGCCACTTTATGATCCGAGCAGTCACGAATAATAGCTCCCGTCCTTAAAGCTCGAATTGAGGCGTACAACGTCCTTTCACATGGCAACGAGACAAGGGGTGGTTTGTGTCGCAAGAAGCATCTCTTTGAGTCGTCATGCATGGCCCGTGCATCAATATTCCCGACCGAAAATATCTTTTTATCTCGAGCAGTCTGCTTTCCGTCTCTTCGCTCTCACCGTTCCTTTTACCCTTCTATTCTCGAATGACCGTGCATTCGCGCGAGTTTCGTTCGTCTCTCGCGGTTTCAGCAACGCGTCGCAACTTCGAATTTCCTTGGCGAGAAATAGGTGGTCGTTCGACTTGATTCCGCGTTTCAAAACTTTTGCAAACAAAGCCCATTGTGCCGCGGAACGGGATAATAAATCGCACCGCCGGAACCGCTCCGTTTCTCATTCTCCCTTTCACGCAACAAAATTACACCTCTCGCGAATGGACTCGGTTGCGAGCTCAAGGACGTTACGAGTGTCCTTCTGGCGGGTCTTGGACGCGTGTCTGCTGTAATTCGAGGACGCTTTTCGATGACTGCGGGGCGCTGGTCCGAAAGAATGTTTAGCGCCGCCATCCTATATCATCCGTCCTATACACTCATAAGAACGAAGTTAATTAAAGCGCGGCTTCGCTGGCTACGCTCAGCGACGTACAATTACCCCGATCATCTCTCGAACATCTCCACAAAAACTGAACATACGAATCGACCACGGAATCAACCTAATTATAGCGTAGTCCTGCACTCGGAATCATGGAATCAGGAGAACGGTCGGGGCGAGAAAAATCGGTCGCGAAAACACGGAAAGGCAAACGATCCTTGGTTGGTGGAAAAAAGGCCGGATGCAGCTGCACCGTTAAGCGTGCTTCCTTGCTGGAGTAGAAGCGATCGAAATGTAGTTCAGGGGAAAGAGGAGGAAAAAAGAGAAGAGGCACCGTAGCGTCGTCGTACTTGACCGCACGAACGGGATCGTTCGGTCCAAGTCCTTGGTATCCGAAGGTTGGTCGAAGGTAGCGGTTATTCAAAAGGGGAACGGTTATTGGGTGGCCGTGGAGAACGGGTAGCCACGTCGAGAGTGCCATGGAACGTCACGCTGCACTCCAGTGCTGCATTATCGTGCGCTGCACACGGCGTATAAAATATGGCGGCAGGCCGGGCACGTTTCATTGAGCGGCACGAGAAACGGTTCCGTTTCTGCGCCCTGACTTTCCGTAGTACGACGCGGAACACGCTGGCTGGATTCTCGTCTCGCTACATTAACTCTCGTTATCAATGCGTTACGTGTGACCGGGCCGAATCTGCTCGTTGGTGATCCTTTCTTGTCTGTATGTACGTCTATAATTGTACGTGTGAGCGTGTCCGTGGTTGCGATGTAGCCAACCTCCGTGGGATCGTCGTCGTCGTCGTCGTCGTCGTCGTCGTTCTCGTCGTCGGTGTGCATCGATAAATCGAATGCCCGTAAATCTTTCGGTTTCCGTCGTCGTGGCCCCGGCCGCGTACGATCGATCGCGACGAGTCACTTGGCTGTGCCCTCTATCGACAGACCTATCGAGGATTAAAGACCTGACGACAGCTACAACCGACGCTAGTTACCTTCTATTTAACGTGATTTAAGACGCTCCCGGTTTACATGCAGCTACGTATCTCGTAGATGCACGCCGTGCACGCGGAACCGGCAACGCAAATGTTTGCTCCCGGTCATTCTGCACCCTTAGGCACCGACGAAATTGTATCGTTTTCCCGAAGGCTAGAGTCTATCGGGTTTGTATCAACGTCCCCAATCACGAACCTTGTCGATCTTGTTGATTTTGGACCGTGATTTTTGTCACGTTTGCGGAGTACGGTTCGAAGTGCTTGATTTATACGATAATTGGTTACGATGTAGAATTTAAACGTTAGATTAGACGAAAGGAATGGTTTCGCTTCACGGGAAAGGATCTTCGGTCGCTTTCGCGGCAAATCACAAATCTCACGAAGCGAGCGGTCAAGACTTAATCACGCCATCGAAGAGATTACACCGCGATTATGGTTAAACGTCCTCCAGAGTTCCGTTAAGCGTCATACATAACGCAACACCCTATTCCCCTTTAATTACTCGCTAATTAACGGATGACCATTTACGACCGTTCACGGGAAAGGAACTCGGAAAGGCAACAAAAGGAAGGTGAAAGGGATGCGGAAAAGAAGGCAAAAAGAAAGCAAAAGGAAGACAAAACGACGGCGGTTGATAAACATACAACTTGGCTGTAGATGAAGAGACCACTGAGAGGAAAGAGGGCGTGGGGCAAAGAGTGGAGGTCTGCAATCATCGTTTTAAAAGACGAGCCATTGATTCGGTCCGGCATTGTTCGCTCGAATGTGTACACGCTTACGCAGCCGCGTATCATCGGAATGACACATGCACGCGAATACCTATGCACGCACACGCATTCGCATGTCACCCACACGTCTTGCCGACACGCTGAAGATCGCTAATTAACGATGACTCTGTCCTGTTGCAGCATTGTCTTGCCACGACCCACCTGCCTGCGCTTGCACACGCGTGTGGCAGCTGCGTGCCTCCATGCACTGCCGCTATGGCTCGTGTACGTAGGGTGTGCCAATTATGCGTGCGATTTTTGGTGAAATTTATGGAAATTTATTCGAACATGTCATCCTTTTCGTTGTTAAGTTTCCGAGTTCCAGAGCCCTTGACTTTTCGAGTCCTTCGGTCCTTGAATTCCTGAGACTCCAAGACCCTGAGTCCTTCGGTTTTTTAACTCAAGTTTTCGAGGTCTTTGAGAAGGTACTTGGTACCTCGGTATTGAGTTTTCGAGATCTTTTAATCGTTGGTCATCGCGATGCTAAATAGAAACAATTCCTTTCTGTTTCAGGTACGTAATTCAATTGGTCTTTATCGAGTTTAAATGCCAGACGACTGAAGAAGATAAAGCAATCGGTATGTCCATTTTAAATCAAACTTTCCACTTCAATTACGGTTTGTGTCTGGTACAAAATATAATTATATCTATATATAAGTCGCAATTTTAATCGAACTAATTTATGAATCGACACGTTTGGCGACTATTAATAACGACTGAATACAATTCATTAATCACAAAGCGAATCTTATGCATCACCGTACGTTGCACTTTGGGACGGTGGCGAAATATCAGGTTTCTAGTTTCGTCGACAGGAAATTCGGTTTTTTAAGCTCACGAGATCATTTATAGAGCTTTCAAACGTAATTTCACGATTTTTCGGTTAATAATCGTAAATCTTTCTTCGAAGATCGAATCCACATGATTCCGGGACGTGACATCGTGAAACAGAAAAGCGATCGTTTGTTTCGACCGTTTCACAGGAAAGGATCCCACGGAAATTCGGTGGTCATTCGATACGGTTTCGGTGCATATCGCGAAACGAATCGGCTCGATTTTAATGAGTCGAGTAATCGTTGGCCGGGAGGAAGATAGGATGGTCGGAAATAACAGAGGAATGCCACACGTACGCTCGTTCGAGCACCGCGATTCCCAGAATAATAAAGCATCTAGCCGGCGCGATGAATCCTCGGCCACTCCCTCGAGAGACAGAGGGAAAGAGAGAGATGGAGGGCAGATCTGCGGATTCAGGTATGCTCGCCGAACGAACCTTTCACCTGGCTCCAGAGATAGAGACGCGTCGGTGCGATCTTCGGAATTAAAGGTCTCCGAGCCGCCAACGATCGTTAAATCCTAGCGCGATTAAGCTCTAGACTACGCGGTTCTCGCGATAATACCTAAGTTCTGTTCGATCGTGTACACACACGCGAGACGCCACGGAAATCTCTTCGTCCGCGTACACTTACAACGTATCCCAGCGAAACTCGTCCTTTTCGTCGCTGCATCATCCTTAACGGCGCATAGAAACGAGCAACGGTCGCCAAGCCGTGGATACAGAAGTCAGAAGCGTTTGGAAGCGTTTCATGGTTGGCGTGAAACGCAGGTGTCAGCTGAAATTGGAGCGTCTTGTACGTGTCTTATTTGGAAGCCACCAGGGCACACACCGAGACATTCGGGTGGGGTATACAAACGGTACGTAGTATATCGCTGTCGAGGAAAGGCTGGCTGGTGTGGGTGGGCCGAGGGGAGAAGCGAGGATGGGTAAGAAGCGGTTGCAGCAACAACGATGGACGTGGCTGCGCCGTTGCTTCATCCTTCCGCAGTGTAGCCAATCAACGAATCCGCCGGTGCTCGCCTCTCGATGGCTGTCCGCCTGTCCGCCTGAAACGGAAGCCATCCGTTTCTAGCCGCTTCATTCTGTGTGCCCGTGTGTTCCTCCTTATCCGAGCCACGGATGGTTAATGCTGTGATTTTGTCTTCGTAACGGACGTTCAGTCTAAAGATTCATGGTTATTCCTCGTGTTCGCGGGGCGTAGAACTATGCTTTGGTCCGCGAGCGCTCTCATCTCCTAGGGGAAAATGGAACGATCGCATAGAAGGATCATGGCTTGGCTTGTTTCTTTTCGCGCGAACATGGTACGCTGTAATTCCGTATGATGAATGCCCGACGAGGCGACCGTTACGTTGGGTATTTTGCATCGACGATGATTCCGACTATGATGATGGTATTTGTGTACGCGCGTGTGTGTATACAGATACAGGGAACATTGTTTCGATACGATAGAATCGTTCGCAAATGTTGGTGTTTTGAAAAGATTTCCATAGGACAGAATTCATTCGCTTTTCCAACGCACAGTTTGTATTATAAGTACGTCTAACGTGCCGCGTTGCTAGTAGGTCTGACCAGTGACGGCTGAATCTACTGCAATCTACCGCGCTCCCACTGACCGCTGTCGCATCGATTTTCGAAGCGAGCGAGCGAAACACACGCCTGTGCTATCTCTTCTCGCGTTCCCAGCCTCGCTAATTATACTTCCGCACGGACACCGGGAATGTAGCTGCTCATGGAACGAACCATGGTACGAGAGGCATTCGATCGTGGAAAAATCGTGATTCATTCGTTCGGAAACGCAGTCCCCGTTAGATAGTCGAGCGTAGGCCATTCGTTTTCGCGCTTACTCTCGCGCGCAGCGAGCTCGAATTCTTCGAGGAAGCTACAGCAGGTTCACCGGGAGAGAAGTCCCTTGCTGCGACAGCAGAAATACCAAGAAGAAGGCGGCAAAAAGACGGTTGGAACGCTTCCGCGTTCGAACGATCCCGGTCGGAATATAACCTGGTAAGGTCTTGCCAGCAGCATGGAAACGGCCGATTACACCTGCTCCTTCTCGGCTTAATCCCGAAGGATCGCGGTTCGTATTCGAGGAAATTGTCGAAGTGTCTTTCTCGAAAACGTACGGGGGCTGGTTGCGACGCTACGACACCGGATGCTGGTCACGCGCGTCGCGCTCGAATTAGCACGATTCGATTCGTACGACGCTTCTGCAGCGGCTTTGCTGAATCCGCGCCTCTGTACACCGGTTCCAGATTTTTTCACGTGTTCTGCTTCGAGCTTCTCTCTTTTTGGTTCTCGGCGTCTCTCGATGTTGCTGACCAGGCATTAAACGGTACTTCGATACCGGGTTGTTTTACAATTGATTGTTGACAGGAATTCGATTTGCATTGGAAAAACGAAGATGTGATTTCTTGGAGAATTTCATTGAAATTTTAAATAGCGTTCGTGTTGGTACAACTGAGTAAGAAAAGGTAGAAAAATCTTGAGGTCGTAGAATAAACGTAACACCGGTCCTCTGATCTACATGAACAATATTGAGAATAGACGCGTAGATCGTAAGGGAGGGAACGACGAACAGCCTGTGGCGAAACGGAATTCAAGCCGGCTCGTGGAAACGATATCGTGCGGCTGCCAGCGGAAAAACGATGGACGAAAAAGCCAGGCTCTTAACGGAATTCCCGGCACCGTAGGACGAGGGAATCGCGTTAGGTGGAAATACGATCGTGAATCGAGCGGGACACTGGCGGAAGCCGGCAGGGTACGAGAGTGCGGAGGTCGCAGACGTTGTAGGGGTTTCTCTTGGTGTCGCCGGGAAATGTCGTCTTTAATCGAATCCCATTAAGATTTAAGGGCAAGCAGTGCAATAAATTACGTTACCTCCCGGTGTGGAAGGCTATCGCCTCGATAGGCAAAGGACCATTCGAATGGCTTACGAATCGTGGGGAGGCCAGAATTATTCGACCAGCTCGCTCGATTACGTAGGATTGTCGTAGGTCGTTGTTACATCTCGCACGAGACCGCCACAGGAAAATGGAAATGCCTGGTAATCCCGAGGAAAATCGACGAGCGTACGAATCGCCATACTTTCGACGTCGGATTCGCGCCACGATATTCGATGCCCACCGAGCTGGGATTCCGTCGGTAATAATTTCGATTTAACGCGGACATCGAAACAACGATTTACTTTAATAACGCGATCGAGTCGTTGGCCAAATGTTCCATTTCTCTGTTGCGAAAACAAACGAAACTGGAGGCGTTATCCGCGTCTCCTGCTAGCTTTTCGCGTAGAATTCGTTCCCGTGTATACAGTTATTGGTAGTTTTCTCTCGAAACGAATCGCGTTTCGTTGGATTCGTCGTGGAAAATCCACGCGACGCTACTTCTTC
This sequence comes from Ctenoplectra terminalis, assembly GCA_019453375.1. Taxonomy (NCBI): domain Eukaryota; kingdom Metazoa; phylum Arthropoda; class Insecta; order Hymenoptera; family Apidae; genus Ctenoplectra; species Ctenoplectra terminalis. The sequence continues at coordinate 393,724 of SMSQ01021553.1, read as the reverse complement.
GGATCGTATTGAAATGCATCACGATCGAAGAAGGTTCGGATCGCGACGGATCGTAGCGAGGAGGAGAAGAAAGAGAGACGGGGATTTTTCGAGGATCCCGTCACGGTGAATCGTCGAACGCCTTATCCATCGCGAGCTCTCCGAGTAAGGGCAGTCAAGGCCTCTGGAATTGGTTATCGATGCGAGACGCGACGTCCTTAGCGCCAAAGAGAAAAACACGATTGATCGTGGCCGACGGTGTGTCGCGCGTGCACCGGAAATCCCGCACAATCCAGGTGACACGACACTGTCATTCGCCAAAGGATCAGCCGGCATATAAAAGAGTTGGTTCGACTGCGATTGGGACGCGCACTAGCTACCTGGATTTCGTGCCCCTTTTTTCGCATACGCTTTAAAGAATTCAATTCCTGTGTTACGAAGAACTATTTCTTCTTTAAATCGCTCCAACAACCGTTTTCCTTTTACAAAAGTTGCAAACAAATTCGATTTTTCCATTTTACGAAACGACTAAATTCTATTCGCGTCTACCGTCTCGAATGTACCACAGCACTTAATCCCATCTCTAATCAAATTTACCAGGGTCTCGCGAATCGGCGAGCATGGTCTCTTGCTGCGTTGCATACATTCCTGACGCGACACAGACCGGGTAGCACGGCGTTGCTACGGGCACGCGAAACAAGCCGCAAGAAAAGAAGAACGGCAAATCGAATTACGATCGCCATTATCGCGAGGCGCGCGCGGCGTCGAACTATCGGAAACTGAAATTTCGCAGTCGCCTCGCACCTGCCGTGTGCCCGCCGCACGAAATTATGCGCGTTGCAAATCGCAGGCTCGCGTGTGCAGAGAGCCGATCTGCTGCATGGCTTCGTCTCTCTCTCTCTCTCTCTCTTTCTCCTTGCATCGATCGATAGTCAATCTCTCGCGGTGTCCCGCGTTGCATACCAACGAGCCAGAAGAAAATGAGCTCCCTCCTCTTCCCTTTCCTGGCCCCTCTTCCACTCTGTCTGCCTCGTGTTCGTCGATCGTTCGCCACGGAGACAAAGTTCTAACGACGCGCCGTTATACAGGCCGGAAATCACTTTCCACTTAAACTCGCGTTCCCGGTTGACCGGCTAGCGCGGATCGGTGTAATTGATAGTTGATCACCAGGACGCATCGGTGAACACGGGAAATGGGGAAGCAGAGCGGGCAGACAGGACAGGGTTATTGGAAAAACTCGCGGTCATAAAAGTGCACGGCAGAGAGGCAGGTCGTCGCGAGACCGAAACGGCCGTGTGGAAAATTTGCATGGAAAAGTTTAGCACCTCTGCGTCACCTTCCTTCCAGGAGAGAACAAGAGACGCTTAGCGGGAAAGAGATTGAAGTTGTATGGTTTAGTCGTTGCGAAACGGTGGTTGCAGATGGGAAGTTTAAGAAACAAATATTTTCGAGGATTTTCAGATTTCCTTCGGATTTTTGTTCGCCCGGTTTGTTGAAAATAATAGGACCGTTAAGCGCAAGGGTCGTCCGATAGGGCATTTTCTGCACGAGTAACGATAGCGTTTTATGCACTGCCGATATTGAAAAGAAACTATCGCGATAACATCGATTAGAGGCACTCGTTCGTCCATCGCATCGATCAAGCTGCGTTATGGAACGCGAGCTAAAGGGCGGACGATCGGCCATAACTTTTAACAAATTCAATAATGTCCTCGCTGAAACTTCGACGCCGATAGAATAACGTCCCAAGTATCATCGTAAAATACTCATCGAGGCACAAATCTTCGCCGTTCTCTTTATCGCTTTAACTTTTCGCTTCGAATAATGCCGAAAATTAGAATCGACGCATCAACGAGAAACTCTATCCAAGTTAAATTTCTTTACCACCAAAAACAGTCCATAAAACGGTATCGTAAAATCACCGAATAGTTTCATCGCACACGAACGAAACCTTCGCACGGGCACCAAGCATGTTCGATCCCAAGTTCTTCGTGGTCCCGGGACCCCGGTATCGTGCACGAGGCTACTCGAACTCGGGCTTGATAAGCCGGGACAAATGTCGAGCGGTCGGAAGACGAGATTCCTCGAGCTCGATTTGCGGTCGACAGGAATCGTCCTGGCCTGGTGGAAGGTGCATTCCGAGCAGGTCGTGCTTGCAGCAGGCAGCCGGTACACCGACCCAGGTAATTGATAGTTGATCGGTGCAACGTGTCGGCGAACGGGGGAATGGAAGAGAAAAAGAGCAACCGTAGAGAACGTGGAGTAAAAGAACGAGGTGGGGAGAGGGGGAAGTTAGGGAGGAAAGCAATGGAAAAAAAGAAGAAGACTTGGAAAAAGGAAGAGGAAAAGAAAAGAAGCAGTTCCGCGGTCGTAGTTAGCAATAAGGCAGATCGCGGTAGCGATATAAGCTACGTGGTAGCCTGGCATGGTGTGTATCCCTAACCGGCGTGTGTTTCCCTCTTCATCGTTTCGATACTCTACCACGGTCTTCTCTTTTTCTCTTTCTCTCTCTCTCCCGTTTCTTCTTCGTCTCCTCCCCGATGCCCTGACGGTGGCGATGGTGGTGGACGAGGCGCGAGAACGCGAGATTGCCGCACGTGAATGATAGCGAACGAAGAGTGGCGCTTCGCGTTAAATATGCATCGTTTGGGAGATAAATTGCGCCTTAACCAAGAGCCAGTCGGCCGGGTATTATAATAACCTAATAAAAGTGATTAATACCGGACTGCTGCGATATATTACCCTGCGGCTGCGGGGTAAACGGGGTAGAGAGGTGGGAGAGAAGGGTGAAAGGGAACGGGGAAAGCTCAGACGATGGCGTCTTAGCGAGCCAGGTTCGCCAGAACGACGACGCTCTTGCGTTGAGACTAGGGGAGAGTCAGCCGGCCCCTGGTGTCGGTGAAATTTAGTAGACCGACTCTGAATGGTCCTTCTGCGATCCCTTGTTCCTCGATTCTCCGGTCCGTCTACCGGAGATTCGCTCGTTTATCGTTTCTGTTTCCACAGCTACGGTGCTGTCTTTTAAACAGTATCAAATGGTACCCGCTTTTTCGGACTAATTCGTTCCGATTGTTGGCCTTTGTTCGTCTTTTGGACAGGCAGTTCGATTTGGACGAAGAATTCTATGAGGTGTATAATTATACCCATTATTTTGCATAATTCTTCGCTCAAGTTCCCATCGCGACGCTATAAGAAACAACGAAAGCTCCACGAGAAACAGTGCACCGTTTACAGCTCGCCGATGGGAAATGCGCGGCTGTCGCCGCCAAATGGAATGAAGAAACAACTCGAATAGGAGTTTAAATATTCAACGATAGATTCGCACTCGCCGCTGCAGGGTCGCGCAATAATCTCCCGCGCGATTCCTCCCGCTGAAATATGTATGCCTTCCGGCGACCGCATTAATCTCCTATCCTTTTCTTTTCCTCGGCTTGGCCCGTCCTCCCCTCTTCTGCTATCCTCGGCACTCTTCCACCCTTCTCCGTTCACCTCTGCTCTTGGAGCAACCTTTATTTTTCGACCAGAGAAGCGAGGCCGTTCGCGAAACGAACGATGCACGAGGAAAAGTAATTCGCTGAAAAGGCGGATTCTTATTGCGCCGCGGCGGCGGATCGCTGTAATTTCGGTTAAACGGCCGGTTTTACGACCTCTCCCTCCTCTCCCCTGCAAATCCGGTAATTCTTATAGACGCGTGTAGCGTAGGTGCGATGCAAACCGAACTAGGTACCGAAAGAAACAGCCCGATGATCGCGTACGATTTCATTTTTAAACCTTCTTTTACGAAGAGAATCATAGCTGCAGACACCGTAGATGTGCGCGCATCGATTTCCCTCGTTATTTCTGTTTATCGCGAACATCTCTGGAAGAACGCAGAAAAGAAAAGGATACGCGGAGGAGGAAGACTGTTCGCAAAGATACAGAGGCAACGCGGCGGTGGATTAAAGAAGGCAACGGAGGCCGCAATATCGTCTCGTACAGCCCCTCTGTTTCTTCGAGAAAAGTTTGGCGGAACACTTGTACACGTTGTAACGAAGCGGGCCGCCTCGTCTGCGAAAGCAATAACAATACCAGCTACTTGGCCCGTACGATGTGCTCCGGCAGCCGCGTATGTAAACTACGGCGGAACGTGAAGTAAAAGAACGATAAGAGAGGAACTCGTGCAACCCCCCTCTGGTTTGCGCGCACAGAGAGACGGCACAGGGAGACGCAGAGAAGAGGACAGAGGAGGGGTGGAAGTTTCAGAGGCGGTACTCGAGAATATTTCTAGGTCGGCGTCGTCTACCTATGCGGATATTCGTATTCCACTTGTCTCCCACCCTCGTTCTCTCCTCCTTTTATTCGCGCCGCGCTCTCGCCGCTATTTTTTTTACTTTTTTTTTTCTCTTCGGCCTCCTCGCTCGTTTATCCGTCTCTGCTCTCTGCCTTCGACCCTCCACCGCCCCCCTGGCCGCGCTCAGCGCCGCGTAACCTCTGTGCCTGATTTATAGTTTTTAATTTGAGTCTCATTTCGCCGCTGCCCGGCTAGCCTGGGGAGGACCGGGCCGGTGCACGAAGGTCCGCGGAAAAATTCTGGCCAATCTTTTCGACCTTAAGTGGCGTCGCCTTTTTCCGTCTCGTTTTCCTCTGTTCAAGAGTGACGAGGGGAGAGGCGATCGTGGAAATTTACTTTGAAAAGATCGAGCCATTTCCATGGTCGATTAAGCGCCCAACCCCCTTTCGTCTCTCCTTTCGTGCGTTTTAATTCCTTCCGCTTGTGGATGGACCTTCTTAAGGACGAACTGTCTCCTAAGGGGAACTGGATGTAGATAGATCTGGTAAACGGAGCGTAGGCTGCTTGGAGAATTGATGACAGTGGTGACAGTAGTGATTGATAACAACGACGGTAGCTTACGATACAGGGTAAGGTAGGTGTAGTTGTTTCAGTTCGTATGGAAAACGGAAGAGAGAAATGAAATTTTAACAGTTCTAAATCGAGGCACTAATAAAATAATGCTATAAATATAAATAACTATCGCATTAATTATTTCGAGCCCAGCTGGAAACCGGGTATACCAAAGTATATTCCCACCAGTTAAATGCGATCTTTCGCCATAAAACAAGAAATAAAAGAAATGCATCGGAAAGAAACGAGAAAACCGGTAATCCTCTAACAGACAGATCCAAACGGATTTCCACATTTCCGGCGGGACTTTCGCGAGTCGTGACTCGAGCATATCCAGAGCCGTCACGTTCGCGTGACGCCGATTTCCGAGAAGACGTGGCGAGAGAGAGAGATCGAGCGCGTCCGCAATCGTCGTTCCTCGATGATTGCCGCGATCATCCGTTCGAAGCTGCCGCAGGTGTCGCGGGATTCGCACGTTCCAACCGGATATGGGTTGGCATTATCCCCGTAGGAAAGGGACGGCCTCTGGCAGCGGTCTATCGCTCGTTTTTCCGGCCATTCCAAGCGACGGTGACCGCACGCAAAGACGCTGGGAAATGGCCACGATAATTCGCGCCCTGTGCTACCTCGAACTGTGGCAAAAACGGTTTATTAGCGTCGGTACCGTTTCGTGGAACGAAGAGGCGCGCCCGTTCCGCGCGATTTTCAACTAAACAACGGAAAAACGTTTTAATTAACCCGCCAGAGATGTGACTTACGCCGAAGGAACCGTATTTTTGTGTTCGTTGAATCGTTCCGTTGGCGTTCTTGTTCCTCGAAAAGAAGATAAAACGGTACTTTACCGAAGCGGCGCGACGATTTAGTTCGCTTTACATTTTGTCGGTATATTTGTCGCGTTTAGAGGAAATAGATTATTTAACACGCTGTATGCGGGAACTGGTACGGTCGTTCGCCAAATAATATACTCTTCCACGTCGCTCATTTTAAAGAGTTGTGACGCAAATAAAAATTGACTGTTCCCGGAAGGTGCAATATCAATTTTTTAACGTTATAATTCAGCTGCTATCCTTTATGTACCTTAATTTCATCCGATAAAACTTGTATCTAATAGTATCGTGACACTTTTCCTACTAATGAATAGCCATCACGAAACTGACAGTATGGTCTTCCTATTTTTACGTTTGTACTACTTAAAACTTTAATCCCAGTCTCCAATGTATAATCTATTAATGCGTTTTATACCAGTTCCTTTTTAATGACATAAAAAATTCTCTACCATACAAACACCACTAATCTTTTCCAAGAACCCGTTTCAATGGTCGAAACCATAATGAACTCTCCTATACAAGTGACGATGGCGGCAACTTCTCTGCGTCGTCGGTTCGATCCATCAAAACGAATTCCATCCGCCAAAGAACGAACATTCGTTTCTCCCCCGGGCAGGACACCAGCGGACGCTTTAAAGCGTTATTCTCGGATAAATTGGCCGATATCAGGGGGCGCGGTCGCCTCTTCGATATTCCGCTGTTCCCGGACAACGTCGTCGAGCCCGGGCATCGGGAAACCGTCTCGAGGGTAATACTTTAAACGCTTCTCCCCGGCCCCGAACGTTCGAGATGTCAGAAACTTCCGACAGAGAATTAATCCTCCGTTTCCGCGGGATATTCCGGGAATGAAGCCGGCCAAAGTTTCTGCAGACTGACGTTCGCCGTATATATCTCTCTTTCCATCTTCACCTTCACCAGTACCGCCATTCTTCCTCGTTTCTTCTTCGTTTCTTTCCGTTTCTTTCCGTTTCTCTGCGTTTCCTCCGCCAATGCGGACCGTTTTTATCGATGGGAAATCCGCGACCATCCTCTTCCGAACGCACATTCGAATCCTCGCGCCGTACGTCGACCTACCGCTGTTGAGAACGAAAAAGACTGATGGGGAAAGTGTTGCCGGTTAAGCGGAAAAAATATCGTTTCTGTCTTCGCGTGGTTCTGTGTTTAGACCGTCGAGGTTTTCCTCGACCTCCGCGAATGGAGTTGCGTTCCACGAGACGTCGGACTAATTTCGTATACCATCCTAGTGGAAAGTGGCACGGAAATTGCTTTGTCGGTGGAAAGTTTCTTTCGCTGCTTGTAGAGTAGCTTTGATGAAGAAGTTAGAATGGAACGACTGGGATACATTTTGTTACTTCTTTGGATTGTTGTCTGACTGTTACACCGGTATGTGACAGGTTTAATATCTTAGTCTCGAATGACATCAGAATTTCACCGAGCTCGTAGCTTTTTTCATTTAATTCAAAGCGACCGAAGAGGAAACCAGCTATTCGACTAAACGCGCAAAAAAGCTTGCACCTTTGGAAAGCTTCGCAGATGGAACCTCTTAGGGAACCACGTTCCGCCTAATCGAACCCGAAATCTTTGGAGACCCTGCGTTGAATAAGGCAAACTAAGGCGCCCTGTTAAAATGCGTCCGCTCGCGTGACGTCAATTTCCGAACGAGTCGCGGTGAATTTCGAAAATTACCTATTTGCGATTCCATTCTCGCTCCCTTGCGGAAAAACGAACAGGTGAAGACAGACTCTATCAAGAGGAGAGAAAGGAAAGTGGTCAAGCAAGGAGGAAGAGAAATCGATGAAGAAAGTGGAGCGAAGTGGAGGCAGCCCTTAGAAATTCCATCGGCGAGTGTCTCTTTCACGGTTACTTAAAACACCGAAAGGATGCTACTGGCCCGGTCGAATAGGAAGAGCCATCGAATAGAAGGGAACGAAGAGCCACCGGCAAGAAAAAAAAAAAAAAGAAAAAAAGGGGAAAAGGAAAGAAAGAAGACAAGCATAGAAAAGGGTGGAAGAGTTGGGCAGAAAGGATCCAGGCAATCTTGGGTCAGGGCACGCGCGTAAAATATCGGCGTACGGGGAAATTACTCCCTGACGTGAGATTTCGCCTCTTCCGACCATGAAAATACGTTACCACGTGATTAGTGTATTAAACGCAAGGGTTGGGCGTTCGTGGAAGAAGATTTATCCTTCAACCATTATAACTCGCGACGCAAGGCCACGTTAAGTACTTTCGCATCCAATTAGACGTTAATTAGCCAGTCGATTCGTGAGGCGCACCAGAGAACAGCCGAGTTCACGATGGTGAAATCGAGACGCGGGCTACACCGGTTCGACCACAGAGATCGAGCTCGTCGAGGCGAGCAAATATTGCGAAAATATTTTCCCTGACGTGTGGTGGAGCGAGCACCGACTCGCATACCCGAAACTGCTTCGGAGCACGAAGACAATTTCACGAGATATCACGAGGCTTCGAGCAAGGCCGCACGCCGAGGCTGTTCGTCATCTCGAACCTAACCCCTGGCGCACAGAAAACCGTCTTTTTCTCGGGGAAACACGTGCGCCAGGGTGGAGGACGATCTCGAGCGTGTGCGGGACGAGATAGCCGAGAGAGAGGAAGTCGGCTCGAGCCGACGCACGTTCCGCGCGATAATACCGAGAAAAATTTCGTCCATGGATCGCGGGCACGGGGAAAAAATGAATACAAGAACGGGCAATTTGTCGTGGAGCGCGATCACAATCGCGTGGGCGTTTCGTGGCCGCGTTTCTTGAAACCACCCCCAGATTTTCTTTCAACAAAATCGATTTTCGGTGGTTCACCTTTGAATTTTCTACGGCTGGTTTAATTCTGTGTGAATTTAGGTATTAAATTGCTAAACTCATGTTCGTGGAAAATACGGTTATGGACTGTAGGGTGTTTGTTAAATAAAAAATATGTGCTACGTTACATTCTTTTAAGGGTTGAATTTCTTGGTACTTAGGTACAGTTCTTAAGAACATACTTCTTTACAATTTTAACCCCTGACCGTGTCATCAAATCCAAGTTTCATTGGTGAACACAGTATCGAGTCAGTCTTAAAACCGACCTCCCTGGTACATTTTTCGTGAAGTTCATTTTCTAAAGCCAAAAATCTGGTCGTTTCACCGAGTCAATCGCTTACAGACCCGCCACAAAATACCACTATGTTACTAACCAGAGGGATTTTAATTATCGACGAAGGTGCGCAACTCTGTTTCGACTTTTTCTGTCGTCAGCGAAATCGTCGGTCCCGAAGTCGTCGACGCGAGCTGATCCAGGTCCCGTGGTCCACGAGCGCCGAGGGCACACGAGTATAAAGGCATAGAACGTAAATATCAGCTCGTTTGATCTTGAGGGCCCCATGAAAATGACTTGTAATGGCGGGGTCCCGCGTACTTTACAAGCCGCATTCGAAATAAATATTTCGACTTTACGGTCCCACGAGTGGACGCCGCGTTGCTGGTGTTTCACGAACGGACTGTTCACCAGGGAAGGGGAAGAGATCGACGTTGGACATTAAAACAGAGAAGCACGTGAAAGCCTTCGGCATAACAAGCGTCCACCGCGTTCCTTCGTTCCGTGGCCACGCCACGTGCCATTGGACTAATTTTTTTTACCGAAACGTTTATTACTCCGCGCTTTCGGTATTCGCGTGGCTTATGATCCTTAAACGCGCTCCCATGCGACTGCGTGGGCGAAACTTAAATATCCTCGATGGCTCGTGACCATATGGTTTTATTGTAACAACAAGCAGCGTATTACTTGTCACGAGAATGAATTTAGTTTATCGTCGGGGTGCTTCTTGCCCAAAATTCTTCGACACCCACCCATGACTCCGTATGAGTTGTCATACCTGAATATTCACCCACGACATAAACGTCGACTTCGTACGCTAAATGTTCGTACGCGGCACTTTTTCTTAAACTACCCCATAAACTCGTCCACCCTCGTGAGGAAACGTAAGCGTATCGAGCAAACATCGTTCTCCGCTCTTCCTTCCTTCTTCGCAAATCGCCACGTGACTCCTTGGCGCCATCGTATCCCTCATTTCCCAATTCCTTCGCCTCCCTCTCTCTATCAGTCACGATCCACCGAAAAATCGCGTCAGGGGGCAGCTCTGGAAGCTAGTTTATTCTCCCCGTTTGATCCCCGCGGACGGTCATCATAGCTGTCAGCGACGTGGTGCGAGGCTTATCGAGAAGTCGATTATATACGCGCCTCTCTGTCTCTTGTCGCCCTTTTCACGAGGTTCCAACCCCTGTGACGAAGAAGGGAGAGGGGGTTCCTCGTAAGACCCTTATCGGCTCGGTCCATGCCGTCGACTGGCGGGCGTTAATAATAATCTTTTTCGACAGTCGCCTATCCCTGCGCGTGCCGCGCGGCTTAAGATGCATATAAATATTTCTGAGAGCGGGCAGTGAGCGTGAAACGCTTGGGGATTAGCAGCAGCGAGGCGAAGAGGGAATAAAAGAGTGCGTGCATCGGTCTTGCCCGCTTATAAGGCGCCTTTGTCGCATCGTTTATTCCACGACCGGGGTCGGGGGCAATGGGTGCTGTGGCTTACAGCGTGTAAGTAATAAGGTGAGAATGGTTGGGCCGTTGCTTGCGAGGGCTCGTGGGATTTTATTACTCGGATGCTTCCTTGCCGCGTCGCGGTTCTCGTAATGTTCGCGCGGTATAATAATTATTTCTTACGAGTTTCGTATTCTGTTTTTCGTCTTGGTTCGTTCGAGACGTTCGACGTGCCGGGAAGACTCTTTTCTTAAATGTTATATTCTAGACTTTGGTTAACGCTAGATGTTGCCGGTAAATCATATTCGCGTTAACAGCTACGAGCACAGTTATCCGTACATTCTACGAGCCACGAATGAAAGGTGAAAGTTGAACGTTTCTCGCCAGAAACTATCTCGCGTCGTTAAGTAACGCTGTGACTATCGTGACACCTCTAGTTCATAAAACCCAGCCAACCGGAGGTTGAATTTCTTCGAAGTAGCGTCTTGGCTCGTAGCCACGTCCTTGGTTCGGTATTAGCAATAAATAATTGGATTCTAGCCGGACTATGTAGCGATTAGCATTTAAAGGTGTTACCTCTCGAGAGAAAGAGAAGGTGGCGCGTGGAAAAAGCACGGATAACGATGTCTGCGAACCGACGAGCCACGGTGGGACGCCAGAGATAGAAAACGCCGCGTCCCAACGATACGGCTGTTGCACGGTTGCTCGCCCTTTGTCAACTCGTTTATTCCGCGACGCGCCGTTGCATCGTGTTACTTATGCGCATGCACTTTATTGTGTGTAAGTAACAAGGTGAGAACGAGCATAACGGAGGCTGCTGTGCTCGCTAGAGAGGTATCACGCGAACATTTGTTATCGACTAAGTATCGTAACAGCGCAGCGGTGCGTTTTGCCGTGGATAAATCTGAATTTTATTCCATTTGTTTTCACAAAATTTTCCTATTTCCAAATCTTTCCATCGACCGAATAAAAAAAAGTATTCGAACGTGTAGCGATTGGAATGGAGTTGGTGTTTCGCTTTTTTTTTCTTTTTTTTCACGCTTTATAATATTTCAGTAAAATGATGCATCGATGGTGCATTTTTTTCTCGCACATTTCTATTTTTCTTCCCGTTCGTTTTACTCCGCTCGCGTCCCGCGTTAATTATCCTGCACCATGAATTCCGAGTTTCGCCTCGCCAGTCGCGTTGTTTTTCGGTACATATAAATGTACATTTTTACGAGCACATTAAATATGATTATGCCGGTTTTTCTTCGTGGCCGCAAACACGTCCTTCGCTCGGTATCTCCTTTTTTTCGCTTCCAATCGTCTCTTTTTCTTTCAACCGTTGCCGTTGCAAGATATTTTCTTCGCCTCTTTCTCCAGCCCACCCCGTGGTGAAGTATAAAGGTGTACCGTTGAAACCAAAAATTAAATCAACCTATCCGATAACATCGTTCCTGGATAGTGTTTTCTATCCTATTTATTTCCAAGCACCAATTAAGTTTGAATTTTCTAGTTTTTAAATTCCAGCTATTACAAACAACATAGCTTCATCCACCTGTCCATCTATGTAACCCATACTCTAACGAGCAGCTCTGCATATTCCCAACCATTAAGGAACGTTCCATTCGTCTCTGTTTCCTTCGTTGTTCCTCCGGTTCGTCCGGATTCCACTGGAAGAAGAGTCTTGGAGCAGGCGACGATGCACGGTTTACTTAAGGCCCTTCCTATCGAGACGAGTGTTTCTCGGATTAACGTGGACTTTTGTCGTCTTAATTAGCTTACGGGACACGCGGTGGATACTGGTGGCGCTCATACTGTGGCCGCTGTTCTAAAAGAGCACCACGACTCCGCCGTCTCGAGGTCATCTTCTCGGTAATCTGCGTGCACTCCTAATGAGCCCGGCTATAGGAAAACAGCGCTTATGTTAAACTCGGCTCTGGCACGCCGCATACTCTCCCTTTTCTTCTTCTTCTTCTTCTTCTTCGTTCCTCTTTTTCTCCTGGACCTGCTGCTGCTGTTGCTACTTCTGCTGCTTCTCTTCTTCGACTCGATCCCTCTTTTCTTTCTCTCTTTCTTCCCCTTTTGTCTCTTTCCCCGTTGCTGCCCCGATACTCTGGTGCTCGTTTCTTTTCCTACGTCCTCGTGTCCGCGCTGCGCAGGTAATCGATTTAAATCGAAGAAACGCGGTTATATATAAAGATCGGCGTGGTTAATTCATGCCATGGCGTTTTACGGTACACGATAAATCGGCCAGGGCGCGCACAACACGCCGTGGGACGTCCGGATAACCTTGGATCCCCCCCCGGATCTGAGGTAACCGGGGAAAGAATTATCTATCGGCACCGGGGCTAAATGGAAAGATAATCGTCGTTCGTTTAATTAATATTGGCGCGTTCTGGAATCCGACGTGACTGGAAAACGTGGTCCCGGCCCCTTTGATGTCGTACCATACGGACCGCGAGTTTCGCGAGCTGAGCCTTCTCGCGAGATAACGCTTTAATCAGCCGCCACGCTCTGCTACGCTTTTTATCTAGCCCTTTTAATACGTAAGCCGATTACCTGAGCGCAACTGTACGCTGTATTTATAGCGTTATCGCGCGCAGAACGTTCGAAATGATTTATTTCGAGCAGCTCCTCTTTTCCACATCGAGCAAAGGGGTGTCTTTGAGAATAAGTAAAGTTTGATCATTCGGTATCTTAAGATATACGTACACGTATTTTTCCCATCCAGCGTGATAAAGAAAATTCTTCGCAAAAAATAACCGAAGAAGCGATGCTCGGAAACAGAACGAGCATCCAACGACCGTAATCGTTCTCATGATTTATTAAGCGCAATACAGAAGAGAACATCCCGCTGAATGTATATCCTCTGGTAAAACCACCACCGACAACCTTTTATTCCGAGTTGTCGTCGCGAGCAATAATAGTATAACATCGGCGCGGCCGGATCTCATTTCCCGCGTAGCTTTTCCAGCCCTGTTCCGGAGAAACCGAAGTTAGACCCCGAACAGGCGAAAGTAGTAAAAGGGTCGAACGGAGCCAGTGGAAGCCCCGTAGCAGAGAGAACGCGCCCGTCTTTAGGACGGCGCGTGCAACCGACGGAGGCGACGAGGAGAGGCCATATCGTCGGTCATAAATAACGAAAGTAGCAACGGCAGCCCTTCCCTCTTTCGTTGCTCTCTGCGCCAACTGCTTTCTACCCCCCGATCCACCGACGCAACACCGCCATCTTCACCAGCAGCGGTACCGTGGAAACGGGTGAAAAACGGCCGGTAGGCCGCTAGGGTTGGACGCCGTTTGCCGGAAATACTCGCGGCCGAAACATCGTAAACGCTTCATCGTCTCCACGAGTGCCACCAACAGCGTTACTTCCGCCAGTGGCGTTCGCGTGACTGATTTCCTAAGTTTCTTTCATCCCCCTGCTGCGACGGGATCACTTTGACCCTGAAAGTTTAAGACTGCAGCGAAGCGCGCGTCGGTTACGCGATACACGGCAGGTTGAAATAATTGATCGCGCGATTTGGCCCTCGAATCGCCCGGAATTCGATGGTATCGCGTACCAGCTACAAGAATGTTCGCGTTGAGCGAACGCAGTCGGGTGTCTCAGCTTCTCGTGCAAATCCTTTTCCTGCCCCACCCCTGACTGCTCAGACCGGTCGTTTTGGGCTTCTTTCCACCGGGCTTCCCAACGAACTTGGGCGTAATTAATTATAAGCACCCGAAACGGGGGCTGGAAATATAAATTACGCAATTTAAAGCGGCAGAGCCGGTAGATTTACCGAGCGCTACTCCTTCCGCCCTCGCTGCTGGATCCTTTGGAATTTTAGTCGAAGATCTACAACCCCTTGTCGGCGCGTTCTCGCTCAGACCTCCCCGATTCGGGCGAAGATCGGTTCCTCGAAGATAAAAGCCTTCGTTTAAAACGGAGATTCGAATAAAATGACACGGCACGGTTTTCGCATCGCCGATCGAAACAGCACGGAACTTAGCCATGCTCCATTAATCGAAAATATTTCTTCGGTCCGCTAAATTTGTCGCATTAATTTCCTCGTTACGGACGATCGAGCGAAATCGAATTTCACAATTAGTCCCCGCTTTACGAATCGAACCAGCCAATCTGGCAGCGAGCAAGGAACCGCGGCAAAGTTTCTAGAGCGCGACTAACGCCTGGATGAAAGTTAATTAGCCGCGGATGGGAGGATAGTTATCGTCGAACGATATGGTACTCGCACCGATCACACCTTCTTACCAGTGAATTTATCCATCGGCTTGTTTCCGCGTTCAATCCAGCGTTCATCGTTTTTTTCCTCTCTCCCTTTGCCTCCGCTTCTTCGCCTTCTTCTTCGACGAAGGTTCTCCGGTAAAAAGCTCTGGCCGATCGTATAGCAGGTTAATTTCACGTGGACCCTTCCCGCGTGACGTTTCACGCTAATGGATTTTCACCTCTTCACCCCTGCCACTCACGCGGACCGACTCATCCGGCGTTAATTACACGGAGAATGGTTACGAAACGCTCGGAATGCCCGGATACGCGATAGAATTTATGACGCCCATAGCGTCCCGATACGGCTCGAGGTCTCCCAGTGTATATATGCGCACACCTGATCTTTCCTGCCACGCGGTTGACATCGTGGTGATTCCTGAAAAGTCGTCGCAATTAAACGCCAGCCGCACGGTGATCGGCGGTACTCGAACGATTAGTGACCCGACTCTCCGTGGAATCAATTTTACTCTGTATATTTTTTCACCGGTTCGTTACGAGCAGCCAGTTTCTTTTCTTAATAACGTTGTTGCCGGCGCTTAAACCGTACGAAAGTTGCACGGTCTCTGAAAACGAAACGGTCGGTTCTCCTTTTTTAGTCGTTGGAGACTCGAGACGAGGAAACAAGGTATCCCGACCAGTATATTTGGAATATCGGTATCACAATTAGCGAAATAATTAAATTCAAGCGGCGCTGCATAAGCGACAGGAATTTCACGAGATTCTAGACGCTTCGTCCAGAGAAGTTCTTTGCACTCCGTGAAATTTCGGATGAACTTTACGATTCATCGATTTCGCAAAGTTTGAGATTCCAGTTCTGTACTTCCGACAGTCTACCGCGAAGGAAGAGCAACGGCGTAGTCTCGATAACATCGGAAGCCATTAATCAGACTGTCCAATAATCAGTAGAACAACAATACGTAGGAGAGCTATAATTCTTCTTGCGATCGGCTTTTCGAGAGAAAGGAGGAAGTAACTATTATTATATACATACATATTTCATCGATCCGTTCATCGCTCTAAATTTTATTTCCCTTCCCATTCATCATCGACCAGAATAAAAATAGAAATAAAAATAAAAACGAAAATCATATATCGCATCAATTATTAGAGCTTTTCGCTCGTGTTCAACCTGAATGTACCACATCCGTTACGAAAATGGCAAAATGGCCGTGGAAAATGAGCACGTTAGGCACGATCAAGACACCAGTCCATTTTAGCTTAGACACTGAACGACTGTATGCGCGGTATCGTCGCATCGTCGACGAGATCGCGGGTCTCTGTACCGCAGAAAGCACATGATGTCGGTTATATTACATGTCGGTATAACGTGCGCATGATTTATGCCGCATGGCGGCGCGCGGCATTAAATGGATCATCCGACGTCCGACTACGGTATACGTGCGGCTAGCAGTCACCTACGTAGAAATCCGCGATTTATAACGCAACGGAGCGAAGGGCAACTCGTATATTCGCGTCTGACCGTTTCTATCCCACTTTCCCTTTCCCCTTTCGCTTTCTCGCTCGCTGCGGTTCCGCGCGTCTGCACACAGAGACGCGCGTTTTGTCTGGCCATTTCTTCCGCTAACCCTAGGTGTTTCACCCTTAGTTCAGCTAGACAACAAAGGTATCAATAATGGTTTAAGGTTGCCTCGAGCATATTATATTGAAAAAGATGGTTTGGTTGCTTTGCGATCTCTTAATTTTGTTATCTTACCGATGTAGCCACTTTTCTTTCTGGATTATTCGATAATAGTGCAGTGTTGTAACAGTTATTTGAACGAAAGTTCTTTGCGCGAAGGAACAGTAGGGAATGCGTGAACTAATTTAACGTCGAGGTTGATAAAAGTAACGATTACCAAGTCTAACGTTGTAACAACACCTATCGCCAATGTCACGAAAGGTACACCGATTAAATCGAGAGTTCGACTAGAACAACGTACTCGTTTCAAGCACTGATCCTTTGCGGGCGCAGTTTAGCGCCATTGATAGGAAACACGATCGAGGCGTAATTCAACGACAGGAAGAGATCGTAGGTTCGCATTAAAGCTCCACCGTGTCGCGAATAGCGGACCGGTTGCACCGGGGACGACCTTAACCCTCAAACGGGCGTACTGTTACCGCTCGGGGAAAACTTGAAACGCACGAAACAGGTTTCCTGTAACAGACAGGGAGAGAGGGAACTCGGTACCAGTGTCACGGTATCGGGCAAAGGCGCGGCTAGAAGTTTCATAGACGATTATATTTAGTCGGTAGAGCGAGAGCTAGGATTTCACGTCGCGACCGACCTAACGGCGCGTCGATATTAGGTTTCTGGAAAATGTAATCGAGTCGGTACACTGATTACACGGTACAAGTTAAATTTAACGTGTACAAAGGAACGGAAATCTTTGTTCTATTAGTGCTCTGTTTTACTCAAAAATAAAGTAAATCAATTAACGATATAAATAAGATAAATTAAAGGAAACGAAGAGTCGTATCTGTACACCGAGCTAATCGAGAGCACTAGACTAAGGGTATTTCTGTTCGCATTGATTCCTCCATATTTTCGAGCCAGGTAATCATCGAAAAACGAGCATCTACAGCTAATTAAGCAGACGCGAAGAATTCCTCGAGCGTCCATTTCAATTAAACTCCGGTCAATTTGAGGCGTACACATTCCTAGGATGTTGCCAGATCTCTTTCCCTCTCGTACTCTCTACAGAGTACTCGCACCGAGAACGTTCTCCGGCAGGAAAGGTAACCAGTTCGCCGAGCAATGAGGGACGCGTGCACGCCAGAGAGCACAAGCGCGTATCACAGAGAGCCAGTTGACGCGGAGCGATTTAAAGGCAAGTGCAAGGTCCGATCGCTAAAAGTCCCGCGGATCTCGGGGAGCAGAGTCCTCGGATGACTCTAAGTGCCATGTCTCGGAGGTAGAGCAACAGAAGAAGAGGGGTCCCGGCTGGCACAGCAGTCGTACCAGGCTACAGAGAGAGGAGAGAACCGGTTCCTTGGGTAAGAACGCTCAGTTTCTCTCCCTGCTGTTCTCTCTGCCTGTTTCTCCGCCGCTCCGTACTTCTAGCATCTCCTTTTCCCCCGTCTCGAACCGCAGTCGATCCGACTCTGCTCGACCGGTGAGGTTACTACAGGCCATCGCCTAAACCAAACTGTACGCGTCTCTGTCGCTCCTTCGATCGTTTGTTTCGTCCTTGTCTCTCCTTTGTCGCGATTTCTTCCCACTTTCGAACGCACCCTGTGCTACGTAGCTGCTGTACCTGATCTTTCTCTCGTTTCTGTATCGTACCTTTGCGTGCGTCTTCTTCTTTGAATTATTTCAAGTTGGTGTCATTAATTTGCCACAAGTTTTTTCACCCTTTGCGTATCCTCGAGTAGGGATTGCAAATTACACGTGGTTTCCTTCTTATTTTTTTTTTCCAACATCCGCGATTTTTAAGTAGCGCGTAAGATCGATCGACCAATCTTGCGTCTATCTATTCCCCATCGGTCGAAGACCCGTCCCCGCGATGCGGGCATCGGATGACCGGATACGTTTCAACGTCGAGACGCGAAGATGGGAGAGCTTCTGAATTCGCGCGTATATTACAGATCATCGAAATAAGAGGTAGCGCAACAAAACGAGCACCTCATAGAAATGACAGAAACTCCTCGAGTCTTTGGCCGTGTGTATAAATTCAACAATTTCAGCGATCCGTCGCTCGTCGCGTCAGCGACCGCAAATTTCGTCCGAAAATCGATGACCGCGTGCACGTCATACTTTTCTCCGAAGTGCCCTCCTATCCACTCGTTGCGGAGGATATAGCGAACAGGGCCGCGTTCCAATACGTCTAAGGAAGCGGTAAATCGTCGGCGGCGGTCCTTGTTCAGGTCGTCGTCGATCCTTTACTCCGTCACCCTTCTCCTCCAGTTTTTCTTCTTCGCCGCTCACGGTCTTTCTTCTCCTCCTAAAAAGGCCGAAGCTACGAAACGAGCCAGTCTTTCCCTCTCCCTGCCCTCTTCTTTCTTCTCTTTCTTCGTCTTTCTGTCTTATACCTCGACGTCGTTCCTCCCTGTGTGTTTCTCACCCCCTGGCACAGCGGAACGAGCCAGCCAACCCAGGGAAAGCCCGAAGAAAAACGGATCGTGGCGAAAGTACTCGAGAATCTCGGCGGAATCTTAAGCGGCCCGTAAAATTCATCTCGAATCGCTTAATTCTCTTTCGACGGTCCCGTCGTCGAACTTTTCCCTACCTCTGCTGCAGCCTTTCGTCGGGTCACAATTAACGCCGTATCGTTCCGTTCTCAGGCTCGTTCCGGCCACCGCCGAGGAATTTTTCTTCCCCTTTTTCACCGTCTCCACAGTCTTCGTCGGAATCGGTGGAACTCCTGTTAAGAGGTGGCGCGTTACAAAAGCTCTCGACCGAGTCGTATTGTCTCGATACGTCGCGCGAGTTCTCCCTTTTCCCGCCGTTGTTCCGGCCTCTTTCACCGTCCTCGTTTCACGAAGCCGTCGAGTAAGACGCCAGCACAGGGAGCGCCCTTCTAAGCGCCTTTACGCGAGGATATAAATCGTTGAATCCTTAACCGGTTCGAGGAGGGATCCGGTCGTAAGAAACGTCGAAATCCTTCGCCTTCTTCTAGCCGTTCTTTCACCCTCCGATCGAAAGGTGCAACGTCTAGAGGTGCACCGGAAGAATGACGGCCGTTTGCCCGAAGGTCCTTCGACGTGTCGCGTGACTTCGTCTCGATCGGGTTACAAATCGTTCGATCGTGTATCTACATTGAAACGCGAAGTGCTTCAATTATAAGCACTTTTTTGCCATTCGTTCGCGTATGATTGTTACACCGCCTCGAGCGTAAGTCTTTACGCGACACTGAACAAATACGTTCTTTCACAAAAATCTGGCTCGCTACCAGAAACATTCATTAACGGCAGCCACAAGCACGTAGACAAGGCTGCTACCAGAATATAGATGATCCGGGGATCAGAACACGAAACACTTAAAGCGATTTATCCTACGTTTACACAGCCGTTCGTGCACACCTACGTGGCCCCTAACGATTCTGCTCCGAAAAATAATTAACAGGATCATTCGGTGCTTCAGAAAGTAATTAATTACCGAAGGAAGGGTGGGGCGAGCGGTAGCCACGCCACGTCAAACCCGCAGTCCACTAACAGCGTGTTCCCCGGGACGAACGATAAATCACCGAAGATTCAGCTACTTCGATACGACCTGGATGTCGCTAAACCGCACATTCCCATCCCCTCGGCCTAACGGGCCTCGTTCCTTTCTCGCGTCGAAATTTTCCACGGTAGATACGCAATGCGACCATAAATCTATCGGTGATACCGTCGCCTCGAATTTCGTAACTATTGATTTTTCTCGCGTGAAAATTTGCCGGATCCGAGGCGACGAGCTCGCAAATTACCGCGCGAATCTCTTTACAGGGGCACGAAGCGATAGAGCACACCACGAGGTAGGAGCGTAGCTACGCGTCGCGACGTAATATCGATCATCGAGGACGATTCCAGGCTTCCTTTATCGTCAGATATTCCTGAGGTTCCCGAGACACACGTGCGCCAGCAAGATCGAGGCATCGTTCCTTTCTCTCTCATCCTTTTTCCTTCGTGTACGAAATCTTGTGCTGGTCCCTAACAGCTTTCAAAAATAGAGCTTCTTTGTCTGTCGCGCTGTGTAACGAGGACACGAGGAAGGGCGACGATACCATCGACGTCGAGGACACCTTGGCAACACATCCAGCGTGAAACGGTCGACCATTCAATATTTTCAAAAACCAATTTCGCGTTAGACTGTTTGCCCTGGTGTGTCGTTGGTAGAATGAGCCGAGGGTTGGTCGGAATATCGCGAGCACGTGTGCTTAACCACGTAGAACATATACGAGCGTGTAAGGGGTGAGTCTGTAAACGTCGCGGCGCCGCCGCCTGCGATATCGATGTCAGACGCGATGATTTTCGGAGATGGCGATAACGCGTTGTCTGTTAATGGAAAAATGTCATCTACGCGTCCTATTAAGTTTGAAAACATCGATAAAATATATTTATCATCGAGTATTTTATGCAATTTCAAGCGGGATCCATTAATAAACTCATTCGCGTAAAACTCATCCGCTTCATCCCTCTGTACCCTAAATAACATCCCCCAAAACTCTACAAACCAGCTGCTAAAACGTTAAAATGAAAAGCATCGTCAATAGGCGCCAAGAACGAACTTAAACCCCTGAAAAACAGATATTCACGCGGGCAGAGTGCGCCAATAAACGATAATCCGCGATGACTCGTTATTTTTCCCTGGTTCTGGGTGCTTTGGAGCAGCAGCACAGGCAGCGTTCACCCTCGGCCATTTAAAGCGGAACCGGTGCAAATACGCGCGCGTACACGGAACTGGTTGTTCGTCGTAAGGGCCGTCGCTGGCGTTGGCGTGCCTGGGGACCGTTGCGGGTGCCCCGCATCCCTGCTTCACCCCTGTCGAATATTCAATCGGATGCATTACCGAGGCCACGGGGGTGGGTCTCGATGTAATCCTCCGGCGCCAGCGGGTTTCGCCTCTGTGCGTGCCGGAGATGCGGCGGCGGCAGCATCGTGGGTGAGCCTGGTATCGGGTATGTGTACCCGTGAACGCCTGTGAACGCGCGAGCGCGTGCCTGTGCTCTGCCATGCAAACTGAATAGACAGCGGTGTTGGAGCATTCATCGAACGGCTGCTTTTAGCGCGACACCAGCCTGTAGGTATCGCGAAGCCACCGCTACGAACGCTTACGTAATTATCGTCGACGGTTATATTGCGCGAAGAAGCTCGCGGAGACGCCGGCGGATGTAATTTCCTGGAAGCTGGCCGATCGTAAGATCGATTCCGCCGCCATGCGTAATTTTAATGATCCTCGATGAGTGGCGAAAGGGAAGGATTCATCGGGGCTTACCGATGGGTAAAAAAGAACGCTTTGTTGAACGATGCAACGATGTTGGTAGCTTTAGATACTTCGTCGAATTATTTGATTTGTACGGTGTTGAAAATGAAGTATTTTTATACGTTTATAGAAATCGATAGAGATTTTTTAGAAAACTTTGTTTTAGGACTTCGGATTGGAATTAGATGATACCGTTCCAAGTAAAATCAATTTTTTTTTGCATCTCTGTAGTACTGTTTGATAAAAAGATATTCTCGATTTATGTTCCACGGCTTACATCCTTTACCGCTAATTAGCGTTAATTATCGCGCAATCGGTATGATCGCGACGGTAACAAGTTTTCTAGCGACTTTTAAGACAATCTTTTCGCGTAATGGAAGTGTATCGCTCTATATAATTTCGGGACGTGCACTAAGCAGACGCTCAGCCACTTTATTGAACAATTAGAATAGCTATAATATAGCGACGCTCGCGTAATTCCGCGTAGCAGGTTTCTCCACGGTACTTACAGGTGCTTCCGAGCTACATTTTGTAGACTATATACGAGAACGAGAGTGCATCCTGCATCCATCGAACGGTTGCTTTTAGTATGGCGTGTAACTAAACCGCCCGCCCATGAATAGTTACGAAATTATTGTCGGTAATTACGATACGAAGCGCGAGCGTAAGTCTTTCCACGGCAATTTTCGAGACGTTGACAAGAATAAGACTGAACGTCTCGTTTCGAAACACCAACTAATAACCATGCACAACCTTTCGCGCAACCGACTCTTCCAGTAACGCAGTTATCTAGCTCGTTTCACGCGACAGTGACGAAACGTGAAATAAAAGTGAAAAAAATAAATAAATAAATAAATAAAACTGAATATCCAGAAATTTGTACGTTTTCATCTCCAAAAAGAAATAAAGAGATACAGAACGCGAGTATAAAACTGAATGAACCCGAGCAGCTCGAAGAACACAATCCTTGCGTGTATACGAAAGTCGAAGGAATTACCCGTAGGATACCTAACTCGCAAAGTGCAGCGTTAAGGGAGATATCCTCCCCGCCAAAGCAATTTTCTTTCACCGTTCGTTCGCTGGTTGGTCGGTTCGTGAACAGCTCCGATACGGCCGAGTTTTCCCGTGCACTTTATTAAAAAATTAAAGGAGGCCATAATGCGATAGTTACGGCACGATTCGATGCAACAGCTTCCCTGGTCGATTCCCCTTGTCGTAACTCGCGTCCTAGCTCGTTTTCCATGCTATACACGCCAATGGAGGCGCATCCTGCGCCCACTGAATGACCGCTTTTAGTGTTTTATCGAACGACCGGCTGGTCAAGAAGACACCTGAAATTATCCGCGTCTAATTGGAATAAGAAAACACTATACGCGTTTTCCTTTATCGCAGACTAGCCACAAAAACAACGAGATCCCTCTGCTCTGGTCTCGTACAATGTTTATGCTCCACGATCATTGCCTGGATGCTGTTGCATCCTATGTGCTAAATATCAGCTTTGTTTCCGAACGTGCTCGAGTATAAGTTGGAGTATCGATCAGCCACGAGGGAGAATACAAAGTTTAGGAACCAAGTTAACAAAGACCCTTCGATGATTAGAAGAGATTGTATTGAAAATGCGATCGCACGTGCTAGAGTTTAAGCTTTCATTCGTATAGAAATGAACGAAGAAGTTTAAGGCTGGTATAATTTAGCAAGAGTCGAGGACCGAAAGTCAGAGTAGACAACAGAAGTTCACCCTTCGCGCGTTTCGCTGGCGCCTCGAAAATTCCTCGCGCTTTATACGAAACTTTCTCCCTTCCCGGGAGAATACGAGGACTTAAGGATGTCAGGCCGTTTCGCCGGTAAACTCGGTCAAAATAAGTGTAACCAGGGTACGCGGTATATTTCCAAGTAGCGTGGCAAAAGGAAGAGGGACCTCGTGGCTGTCATAATTCTCGCGGGCAACGGAGAATCCAGCAGCCACCCGAGGCAAAACGAAGAAGAAAAAAATCCTAAACCGTATCACTTACCGCCTCGACAGAGGACGTTGTTGCGGGGATTAGGAAACGTTTTTCTCTTGGCGGCCAGCAACCACTCAGAGCTTTTCCTCCATTTTCCACACTGGTGTTTTACGGTCCAGGAGCTCGAGTGTGTGGCCAAGGAACGAGCGTGAAGTAAAACATCCAGTGCTTCCCTGTACATGTATCTTAGCGCGTAACACACTGGCTGGCAGGGAAGAAAGTAGGAAGAAAAGAGGCAGGGAGTTGAGAGAACGGACCTAAGCCATCGAGATACATGTACTTCGGTTGCCTCCGCTTCCGAACAGGAATCCGAAAGCATTAGCCGCTTGGTAAGTAGCTGTTCGCACGCGTAGCTGCTGCACTTGCTTAGAAATTCTCAGAGATATCTGAAGTCGACATGGTTTTGTTTCAAATGAAATTGTAATAAGAACGAATGTGAGAGCTCACGCTTGTTTAGCTTCCTACATATGAATAAAACTCGAAGAAAGTTATATTTATCGTCAATGTCGAAAAGTTATCGATTCCTGTTTCATCGAGAGACACCGTGATTAATGTTCTCACGCGTTCTTGGATTCCTATAAAATTAGACGTTCAAACGACAACCTGGAAAAACACTCGGCCACAGCAATTGCCTTTCGTCTTTCCCAGTGTCATCAATTCGCCTAACAAACTCTATACTTTCATTTATTGCACAGTTTCTATCCCACTCGCCTATTTTCGCCGCTCGAACACTCATAAGAGGATTCGACGCGCTTCTCGCTAAAAAGCAATCCGTGCAAAACTTCCAACACGCAAACGCACGTAGGCAATCCACTCGGCGTAAGATGATGAACCACGAAGGGAAGGAAGAATTACCGGCGCGCGTTCGTGCCTCGCCATATTGCTCCGCGGCTGCCGAAGATTTATGTTTTAATAATTATTGTGACATTGGCGCTCGCGTGCGTAAGGCCAATCAATGCAGGTGTGTACGGGGTCTGCACGCGGACGGATGGACGGACGAGACCGACAGATCGACGGACAGGGAGGTACAGGATGCGAGCGAGAACTCGGGCCCCGACCACGGAGGAACAAGGAGATCCTATAGATGCTGAGAAGCCTCCGAGGGGGATGCCCCCTTCACCAAGATGGCCTCCTCGCATTCCTCCACCATCGAGTCGCGGCTGCTCTTGCCTCTCTGCCTCCTCTTCGTTGCTTCGAGTAGGCGAACAGCTCGCTAATACCGATCGACCGTTCTTGCTCGTGATGGTGCGGTCTTTGGATGGAAGTTCGCAGCTAGATCGCGTGGTTGCGAGTTTTATTTTTTAGATTAACCGGTATCCTTGGACGTTACTTCTAATTAGATGTAACGCGGTATTTCAGCGTAATGGTTATTTATCGAAAGATTCTTTGAGAACAGTATGTTTGCGTTGATATTATTTGGTAATGGCTACGCAGAGCTCGCATTTGACGATAATTTTATTTAGTCGTGATTCTCGGTGATCCGACCCTATGGAAACCCAACAAAATTCGAAGCAACTTGGAGCGGATACCCCTAACGAGATCTCCCTCTCGTAACCTTTCACGCGCCTCTCATCCAACCGATGAGCACAATAATTGAATCTCGCGAGAGCGTGGCGCGCGAGGATCCAGTTTCAAAAAATTCCATTGCTCGCATCCGCGGCGCGCGAACCCAGGGCTTACTTCGCTTCACCATGAACGGCTTCCAGCCGACCTGAAATTATCGGTTATCCGTGCACAGCATCGCCGATTACATCTCGCGTCGATCATCGAACTTTCCACGCGGAAGTGAAACGGACACCGGTGTAGCGCAGCATCTCGTTCCCGGCGAGTCTAAGCAAGATCTAATAAAAATCTGCATTATCGTCGAGACGCGATTCTCTTCGGTTACCTGCGGCTAGCCGCAGACGACCTAGCTGCGAAGACCTAGCACTGTGACTGTGAAACGATCTCCGTTTCTATTGTAACTCACGCAACGAGAGAGTCGAGGCGCGGGCACGCCTCTTAATTAGCGAGCGCAGCTCGCGCCAGGGGGTGATTCTCCCCCTTTCTCGATGACTTATGGTGAAACGCTGGAAAAACACTGGCTGGCGTGAGAAGAAGGTTTATCGTTCGGTCAGAAGCCACCACGGTGCTTGCCGGCATCGTCGCCCTGGCTCTCTGCGTGTAACTCGTCCATTATCTGACGTTACATCGCGGACGTCTAGGGAAATTGAGACGCCTGCCGCGACGAACGATTCGTCCGTGAGCCACGAGCTTTTGTACTGCCTAGTTTTAACGATTCCATTCGTTTTCGCCTGGAGTATACCCCGAGACTCCTTGGAAGAACATGCAACTTCCCGCGGGTTTTAGGGGAAACAATCACGGCTAGATCGTTCCTCCGATAAATTTATTAACGACGTTGCTCCGGAATGCCGACACGTGGCTTCTGTAAACATCGCTTACGAATGAATCGCCTGGAGGAATGTCAGTTTATGAATCCACTTAATAGCTCGGTTATTCAGATGAATTCGAACGATAAGCGAGATCAGCGCTTTGGATAAACACGCTGCTGGTCCGAGCTACTCGAAGCGATAGTTGAAGGTATTTCTTTAAGCAACGTGGAACTCGAACGTCGAAATTTTTGAAAGTTATATTTATGATCTATCAACTGGAATACAGTTGTACACGATGAGACAACTTCATTTAAAGCCACGCAGAATTTCGAACGAAGGTAAACACCATCGACGTGGCAATTTTCTTAATAGCGTTACGCGTTAATCGAAGAACACGACACGAAATTAACGTGGAAATTTATTGGAACTCTTTTCACTGGCCCGGTGCTGAAGTTCAATTACGACACCGGGGCCCGTGGAATCCAGGTCAACCTTAAATTTTTCCAGAAGGCGGAAGAGAGCGAAAGAACACGCCGGAGAAACTTTTATCCCGTGTGATTGGGCTTAACCGATAGTCGACGAGCAGCCAGGCTTTCGTGTCAGCTGCATCGAATCCGTGGCTTCTGAAAACTTCGCCTCTTCTTTTCCCTTCCTCTCGGACCCCCGATAAAAAGTTCGCCCCATAAAGTGGCGTCGATGGAACGCAGTAAAATTTTCTATAAAATTTGATTCCTCCGGCCTGCCTCGGCTATTACCGCAAATTTTGCCGAACGAAAGGAGCGCACGGCTATCTCTCCCCCGTGTACCTATTACTTTTAACGACTCCTTTGCCTCCTCGCAACATCGTCTCGTGCGCCGTACACATCCGTGGTCATAAATGGCTAATATTACAGCTTTTATTACTGTCAAAGTAAATTACATCGGGCCGGCGCATGGACGCGGCAGAAATTTGGTCTGCGTCTGACGAGAATTCCTTTACTTTACTATGATTCTTTTTCCTTTTTTTTTTTTTTTTAAATATCATCTGTTGCTTTTACGTACTTTTTCTATCGTTACAGTTTGTGGTAAGTGGACGTTACGAGGTAACATGGTTATAGCTTAATTTCATATCAGAGAAGTTACTCGTTCAATTAATATCCAGTATCCAACGAAAATAAAATACGAACGTTCTTTCTATCTACAATCTACATAAATGAAGACACCCAGAACTTCATCTCCTCTCTAAATCATTTAGGGTCGTCAGCCCGCGCGAGGGTATCTGCCAGAGATCATCGTGATGCAATCCGGTACGTTTCACGCATTCTCGCGTGCGGCCTTCCTCGCGATGGCAGCCGTTTCACATTTGCGCGTTTCTCCTCCTTTGTACATCGCGGACGGAAGCGCTAATGGTGATCGTCTCGCGTTCTTGCCGGTTGGCCAGTTTCTGCCGACTGACGTTCACTTTCTCTCTCTTTCGTTCCTTCTTTCTGTTTCTTTTCCTTTCTCCCTTTCGCACGCACACTCTCGTCCTTCTTTCCCTCAAAAGTATTCTTTCTCGGTGGCGTTCCCCACTTGCCGGCGGACCGAAAGCGAGAAGGGTGTTCCTCTCGAAGTACTCTCCGGTCGTTATCTCGAGGAAAACTTCCTTTTTCTCACCCGAGACCAGAGAAATTCTAGCGTATACCTCGATTGTCGGAGTAAGAGGAAGCCGAGAGCGGTTCGAGGGTAAGAGGGAACGAGCATCGACGAAGAGGGAACGAAACAGTGGGGAGGGGTGAAACGCAGGCAAGAGAGTATCCAGCAACGTGGCTGGAAGAGAAATTGCTTCGTTTCCGAATCCGCTGTGTGTTCTGGCTTGATTGGCCTCTACTGCTACCCGTTCCTCGAGCTACATCAGCTCTACCCCCTGGAACGCCACCCCCCTTGGCACTAACACCCTTTTTTACCACCAGTTCACCTTTGCCACTTGGGTCGGACTGTTTTTTGGGGGGTGAAAAAAGTAATACGAACCCATTTTCAGGAACGCGTCCTCTCCTTTCCGATTAGTCGTGCGTGGGTCACAGGCCTAACACCGGAAGAGTTCCATCGAGGGGAGAAAAACCGGGTTCGAATCAAGAGGGTAAGAACGAAGGCAACGATAGTTCCGGCGAATTTCTACCCGCCTCGTAAGAGTTCCCTAACCTTGTAGCAGTTCTCTGAATTTTAGTAACGAGAGAGGGAGTCTGGGCGAGAGTTTCACAGCGCGTTAGTTGTGCCTTCGTATCGAACACGATTATCGTATACCACCTTACTATCTTACTCTCCTCTTTAACCTTTTCTTCGCGCGGCTAATAAGGTTGCAGGTTTTCTTCCGTGAAAATTAAAAAAAAAAAAAAAAAAATTGTTAACATCGCTTTAACGTTTGTTTCAACTCTCGCCCTCTTTTCGCAGAAATCGTTCGTTCTTTCCCTCCGGATTATGAACTCTCGTTTTTTCCTTTCTCTCTTCCTTCCTCTCATTGTTATCATGGCCAGGTGTAATTACACGAGCAATCTCGGACGACGATAAATGCGGCAACATCAATTACGACACTTTATCTACGCAATTACGGGCCGGACGATGAAACGTTTCGCGTACACTAGTCGACTCGCTCTCTCGCGTTAATTGCGTCGGTTAAACACCGACGACTCTTCGGGTTTACGCGCTGTTTCGCCACGCGAAAACACTCTTTCCATCGAACTGAACAAACGAAAGGGCTTTCGTTTCGTTTCGTTTCGATCTAGACGAGGTTAATTAAATCGATCGATTGATATCCAACTGATTCTAGACACGTTCGTACACGGTATCTAATAATGCGACCCGAGTGCTTTCCGCCAGTCACGCTTCATCCCTAACGCGAACGAATCCTTTGATCATCGATACACTCGCGGAATAATTAGAGATAAACCGAATTTATTCCCCGCGACCTAATTACCCGCGGCTCGTTTAATTAATGGCCGGCCGCGAGTCATGACCGCCATTGTTACGCGCCACCTAACAAACTGTACTCGTAAATGTCCGTTATGCTGTTATTGATACGCGTCTGAATCGTTCAGCCGGACTCTTAACCATGACGAGGAGGGACTGTTGTTCCCCGTGAAATCTCGTTTGCCAATCGTCATTATCACCGCTGCGTAATTCGGTACACTGGTACGGATAAAAGTGGTAACAATCGATGGTTGAACGTACAGGTTTCGACCAACTTTTCAATATTAAACTACACAAGCGTGAAAGGTCTAACGAATGGAAAGCTTACAACGGTGACTATCGCGAATGATTACTTCGCGAGAAAAAAGTATTGTACGGTATGATACTGTTTAAAAATTCAATTTTTTCCGCTGAAGTTGTTTCAATCCCTAAAGGTCAGTCGCAGCAGGAAGTACCGCAGTATTTTAGTATTCGAATAACAATAACGTACAACCGTGTAGCTCCCATTCAGCTGCCTATCTTTCAGCGGTATGCAGCGGCAATTTTCCTAGTCGAACATTTTCTCGGTTGATTTACGAAAGCTGTAACGCTGATTATTAGAAATCGTTGGACACGCGAGCGTAGAGGAAATGCGTACTCTTCGTCGGTATCATTATCGTGCGAACAGAGCAAATAAATCAGACGGAGGTAATTCCACGAATTGCAACCGCATTGTTACGTGCCGTCTAACAAATCATATCTGTGTGCGGCTGACACTAGCTGCTGCAATTACTGATATCGCGTCACGACTAGATGGAGCCGCTTTGAACTGTCACGCCGCCCGTTCCGGAAGCAATCAATTTGTCACTATGAACCTCGATCGTTGATCCGCCATCGACGAATGAATAATGCATGATCCGGTTGAAAAACGTCCCGAGTATTTTCATAAGGTACAGCAGAGTTTACACGCGTTCGTTGTTGTTCGATCTCCTTGTTTCTTGTTGCGGAGAAAAAAAAAAGTTGCCTGCTTTAAACGATTTTTAAACCGATGAAATTGCAATTACTTCGGTTGAATTAATTTCTTCCTGTCCTTGCGATACTTTTTTCTCCGCTTCACGATTGCTTAAAAGCGTATTGCGCCTTCTACTCAAACAGCGAAACTCGTGATGACTATTTAATAAAACTACTTGTACCAAATCCACGATATTAAACTTCCAAGTTTTCATAAGACCGGCTCTTCGAAATCACTGTCGATCTCGGGCGTCCCGAAACGAACAGGGAGGAAGAAGATCCACCGGTTTGATTAACCCATCGCAAAGGAAACGGCAAAGACGGACACGAAACGGAAAAGCAAACAGAGAAGAGGACCGACCAGACGCGAAAAGCGTCGATGGCGATAAAAGGCTGTAGCCAGGGCGAAGCGACGGAGGAAACAGGAGCACGATAGCGTGAAAAGGTGTCGCGATAAAAGGCCATGGCAACGACGAAGAAGTGGCAGAAAGCGAAGAGAAAGGCCATCGCGTGGACGAGAGAGAGTGTCTCGTGTTGTCGGAGGAGGAAACTCGAGAGGCCAGGCAGACGGTCGACGTTCGTGAATGTTTCAGCCGGTGGAAAAAACAAATTCCCTTTCGACTTTCTTTTTTCTCCCGCTCTCAGCGTTCCGTTCCACCTGCGATACCACAGGGACCATTACGGTTCACGCGAGGCCGAACCTTTTCTCCGTTTCGGTGATTAGTCCGACCGTGTGCCAGTTTTCCGGCTGCTCGAGAGCGGAAGGGAGCCCCCTTTGATCGGCTAGAACTTCCGAGAGGCGTCGAAGGGATACGTTAATGGCGGCACGTTTCATCTAACCCTCGATCTCATCCGGATCCCGAGATTTGCTAGGACATACGCGCTTCCGGACAAGAATTATGGGCCCTCGAGGATTGTGCTTTATCGACGGAATGTTTGATGGGAAGCGATATCGATTTGGGTTGTCGTTTACGAGAGATGGAGGAGATATACAGCATCTATTTCATCGAGGAAAATTAAATTTGTTTTTAGACCACAGACAGATATATCTACTTTTATCGCTAATATTTTTATCAATTTTCCGATTTTCAATGAACGCGGAATTAGAACATTGTAGGAAGTATATTACCTAGCACTAAAACAAGCAATATAAGGGATCGAGGGTCGAGAATGAATGTATGGCAGGAAACAGAGAGAAGACACTCGATGCTCTTCGACTACACACGAACCCCTGGTCCAACAACCGGGGGCCTGTTGTAATGCTTCATGGGGGCGAGGCCCCATGTCCGTGCGGGAACATCGATATATCAATCCGATGGCCCGTGGATTGTGAATCTCCGGTCTCTTGCCGCTCCTCCCTTTCGTTTGGGAAATCGAGCACCGTCATAAACTACCTTTGGACCGGTTCGAGGTCAACGTAGGCTGTGTTTCGGGACTCGCGCGAGAATCGCCTTCTAGTAAGAAAAATGTTTCTTTCCAACTTTTCGCGCGTTTAAATCCACCCCCGATGCGATGTATTATCTATTGCCTATTTTAAAAATTACCGAAGACACTTTGCTCGAATTAAATTTCTCAAAGTGACTGTACTTTTGAGAAATTAAAAATACATCCCTTCGAAAAACCTCCCCTAATTCGAATTAAAATCTTCTTCAGTAATCGCTAACTAATATTCAAGTGTCTCAATGCGAATTAAGTTTCAAATAAAACATCCTAACAAATCGATTCCAAACACTTTTTATCTATTTTTTTCGCAAGTTTTCACCTAAAACTGATGACCAATCGCAACTGCAACTTACTTCACCCCCCGATCGACCTTATCATCGTTTTTCATCCACGGTCTCGTGCGCTAAACCTCTGCTTCCGTTCTATTATGCAGCGTCGCGGTGGTCCGCGTAATTTATCGCGACGCAACCCAATGTATTTTAGGCATTTTACACGAGACCACTCAGCCGACACCGACCCTTCACGCTGGTCGATCGCTCGATCTGGCTGCCGCTGTTTATTTACCGTCGACACCGACCAGCGAGAGGTTATTAATTATCGTTTGACGGGCGTCAGCAGGAGGGAAAAGGGTTGCTCGCACTCTCACAATTAGGCGGCCGCGCGTTGCGTGCTCGTGAACGAATCCGCGAAAGGCATCGCAATTGCAGAATGGACGTCGTTTTTGCCGGTGGCCGGTTTATCGTTAAATTACCTCGTAACGTGTACATGGACGCAACGCTGTCTTTTATGCACAAGGAAATCGAATACGCGATTAGATTCTAGACTTAAAAGACCAAGGCAATATTTTACGACAGGGTTCAAAACGTTTGATGGAAAACAATTTCCTGATAGAAGCTGCTATCGGAGTTCAACAGTTGTTCGTTAATAAATCAATTTCGTAGTGAATTATCCAAGCGCTAATTTCGATGTTACAAGAGTCTATTAAAAATTACTAACTCGCGTTAACCCACATTTACGACGAACATCTTGAAACACGGAAAGTTCACGCGAAGATCAATGTAGCTAGAAAGGCAGCCTATGTTGAGTACAAAGTTTCGTGATTCCAAAGGTTGTAAAATTTCCAGGGAGGATCAGAGAGGTGGCTTTCGCGATCAGCTGTAAAGAGCCGAGCGTGTTATCCGTAACTAAACGACGAATCGCAAAGTTCGTTTTCAAGCTTTTTGTTCGGCATTCGTTCCAAAAATTCGATTTCCTCTTCGATCGGCATCTTTCCTCCCTCTATCGTAACTTTTCCTGTTTCTCGATCAGATATCCGCGTTTCCTGCAATTTCGTTTTTTTTTCCAATCGCCAGTCGATGCTTTGACGACGGGTTTGCCGTGCAATTTGACTTTCGTACAAAATAACTCTCGTTTTACACCATTTGCTACAATCTGGCAACCGACTACACCCGAATCGTTAACATCCGATACGAGTCTGCTCTTTGCCACGATTTCGTCCCTGTGCTCCGATCTGGAATTAGCGAACGGCCCTGTCCAGTCTCGTAATTCCATGTTAAGCGAGGGAACACGATCGCCCTAGTCGTCGTGATCGCTCAGCTGGACAAAAACTCTCGCCATCGAATTGAATTACTCTGGCTGTACGAGAGAGACTACTTGATTCGACTCGAGCTAATCATTGTAACGAAATACGTGACCAATCGATTTCTAATATATTCATGACATAATATGTATTCCTTATACGCTTACAGAAGAAATCTTTATGGAAGAAGCGATATTGTAACGTTTACTATCGAAGAGACAGGAAAAACTTTCAGATACCGTAAGAAGATAATTAAGAAAGGAGTATCACGAATCGATACGTATTGCGATTTAACGATACTGACTTTTTTTACAAACTAGACGCATTCTCTGGCTTTCTTTCTCACGAAACTTATATTTCGTGTTTCCTTTCTTGCGCTGTCGATCGATGTCAGTATTAGCTCTATTCAACAAATTTGTCATCGAGAGGGACCATAAGCTTCTTAAATTATTTGTACAAAAGTATAGTGTATACCAAGGAAACACCGGTTCATAAGAACGGCTCCTGTTCATCCTAATTAAGTGTTCCCCCTACATTGGACTGTTTCTCGTCACTCATTCGAAACGCTCCCTTTCCTCGAGTACTCGAGTCCTTCCACTCAAGGAGACCCCCGCATAGTCCTTTGTCCGGAAAGGACGGACCACTTCTCACCCGAAGGACGAACTATGACTTTAACCAGACGTTCCGTGCGTTGGACGCGATTCGGTCGATCGTGTGGCGCTTGACGGACAAAAACGGACAAAAACGGACAAAAACGCACAAAAGGGAGCTCGATTTTCCAACGTGTGTCGTCCCAGGCTATGCATTGCTTCCGCGACCAGTCGTATATCACAGAAGGAGGAACAAGGCGGGAAAAGGAACGGGAATCGAGGAGAGCGAGAAAAAGGTGAAAGGGAATGGCAAACGAGAAGCGTGGAGAGGGGAAGAAAGGCGGAAGGGCTTAAATCAATAAATTTCAAAAGCCAAAGCCGCCGCCTTACCGTTATAACTCTCGAAGCGGGTACCTTTGCCTCGCGTATATGCCGTCAGAGGAGACAAAGAGACTTGCACTCGAGCAGTCAATGCTGCAGGGACCACGGCGAGTGCAAAAGCCGATGGGGAACGTGTAGGAAACGAAAGGGTCCCGAGGTGCACGGCACGCCGCAAAAGAGATTGATGTTATTCGATTTTCGGATTCGAGATAAGTTAAAGAACAGCCAAGGTATCCTACGGTATCTCGCGGATCGTGAAATCGTTTTGTCTCTACGCGCCTTCTCTCCGGTGTCGTCGCGAAAACGCGGGATTTTCGACCTTCCGGTGATTCAGGTTTGTCGGTGTACAGTAAGCGAAACTTTGTTGCAACCTCGTGTTTGCTCAACAAGCGAAATTTTTCGGCGAAAAAAACGAGCGATGAGAGAGGCATTCTTTCGGGATGCTTCGCCTCCGGTTGGAAACGCCGCAAGATTCCAACGACCTCTTTTTTTTACTGTGCCAGTTATTCTGTGGTTTTAGGTCGGGATCCTCCTGGTAACGTGCTGCAGCGGTGTGTTTAATACATCGCCGGTGTTGTAGTTCATGATTTTTTCAAGGAAAAATAAGAAAGAAACAACGGTCTCGTGTTTTTTGCCCCTTGGGCTTTTCAGTTTGCATGTTCTGTCGGATAGAATATTTAAAAAACGATCACCGCGAATCAAATTCGCTTAAAATGATCACATTTTGAGATAGAACAAGATCTTTTTAAACAGTAATCAAGAATACAAGCAGATTTTTCTTCTTTTGAGAACAGCGATTGCGCGTAATCGTTCTCCTTTGAACGTCTCGCTCCGTGCTCCGCGAACGCACGCACCGCGAACTTGATGATTCAAAGTGCAACATCGCGGGCTCGCGGTATAAATTCTAAATTATTAGTTTGCCGCGGGGGAGACAGGCGAATCTCCGTGGTCCTTTTTCTCCCCCTTGTCCTCTTGCCAGAGAAGAGAGAACGTCGGTCAGTACGCACGTGTATTTCACTCGTACCGAGCTATTCGTAATTAGAAAACCATTCAGAAGTGCGCACATCCACTCTACGCTGATGGATACCGACCATATCTCACACGCTCCAATGCTGCTGCTGCTGCCTTTCATCTCACCAACTACGTTCGGAGAGCGTTAAAAGTGAAGCCACCGACCTGGTTGATTTTTTTATTGTGACCACGAAGCCTAGGAGAACGTCCGGTTTCTGATTAACCTATCGCGGTAGAGCCGACATATCGAGGAACAATTTTCATAGTCGGGTAGAGAGGCATTCGTGGATCGAATTTCGACGAAAATCACCGTAGGTTCCACGGATTGACGGAAAATTTTTCTTGCACAGGGAACAGAGAAGTCGATAACGAAAGAGAAGGAAGAGGAAAAAGAAAGGGAAGGGCCGATCGGATCGATCGGTGGCGTAACAACGGGAACGGATTCGATCGTGCACGCCGCTCACGGAAATTCATAATTACGGTTAGACAATAAAAGAGGGTAAAGGGAGGCGGATAAGCGAGCGAGAGGGAATCGTGGAATGCGTTTAATAAACGTTGATCGCAGAAAATTGGCGAGGGGCCCAAAGTCGAAACGGCCTCACGAGCGCTGTACGCTACGTGAGTCACTTTCACGCCTCGGGGAATTGCCGCTCCCAATTAATTCGCTATTCGAAGGAATGTTTCATTAAGGCGTTTATTAATGCTGTCTTATTTCTATTAACACCGTTGACCTTCGCCACCGAGAACTGTCTTGATCCCCCTGAGAAAGCTGCGCGAACCCATGCGAACGCACCGCGCCGCCGCTGAAAAATTACGAAACCCGGCGGGGCCGGTTTAATCGCCTTAAATTACTGTAATACCGGGCGCGAAATTATAGGCATATCGCTACGAATAATCGATGATATTGAAAACGCGTTTACTTCCGTTGTCGTTGGAATTTTTTTATTAATATTAATTTTTTTTATTTGGTCGCTTTTTATTATTTCGTTCTTTAAACGGCGATATTTTAAACCTCCCTGTTTGCCTGATTGGAATTTTTGAGATAATGTCACCGAAACGCCATTAATTCTCGACTGTTCCCTTTTAATGTTTCAAAGTTCAAGCGACGAAGAAAAATCGTGGCATATTTCTCGTACTTTTTTTTTTTTCTTATCCGTTGCCAAACGAAAGACGTCCTTTCCCACTCTGCCTCTTGAAAGAGGCGTGAAAGAAATAGAAATGCGAAAGCAAGAAACTCCGAACGGTGACGTTGTGACTTTCTCGCGCACACCCCTCAACTTCGTTATTCATGCCCGTACCCACCCCCCGTTCTTCCATTCGCGGATCATATATTTTTCATCTGGCGTTTCCTTCGCTTTTGCAACGCCCTCAGATATCGTCGTTAAATAATCAAGCGAACGATCTACGCGCTCTTCGTTTGCCTTCGTCTTCATACCCTTTCGTTTGTATTTCTTTCTTTTACTTTCGCCAACTTACCATCTTCGTATCCTTTCAGGCTTCCACCACATTTGCTCCTCTTCTGTATCTGTATTTCGATTTATATCCTCTGCCTCTCTTCGCAACGCTATTCGTCTTTTTCTTACCCTCGCGCTTGTCTTCGTTTGACTTCTTCTTGCTTCTCCGGTTTCTCCCCTCTTCCAATCTACAATCTTCCTCTTCCACCTCTTCGCGTTTCTTCTTCGACCAGTTTATCTTTTCTTCCCTCTCTTGACTCCTCTTCTTTTTCTTCTATTTCTTCTATTCGTTTGCTCTCCAATCCCTTTCTTGACTCTCCTTTCTTCTTGTCCTACCTTTTGCTATCCTTCCACAACTCGAATCGAACTCTCCGCATGATAATTCTTTCTGTCCTGTGGACACAGCACAAAACGCGACGCGTGTACACGCGTGTCAACATGCTGAGCTCGTCGCACAAATCGGCAGGTGGGTGGATAAGTAGGTGCGTTACGCGGATCGCAGACCAACACCGTAGTGTCCCACGGGCTTGCGCGTCTACAGGGTGGCTCGCGTAGAATTCTGATCGATCGGACCAGGCGTATCGTCGATGAGAAATGCAAATATTCCCGCGATCGCTCTGATTCGCGATCGAAGCGTTGACGCAAGGTTGGTCGAGCTCGATTAAATCATTCGTTGGATGGAATTTTTGCCGCAAAAATCCTCGCTGCGAAACTCGCTCCTTTAATCTTCACCGGTGCTAAAATATCGATTTTCATCGAATTTGGTTATTCGAGCTCCCCGAGGTATGTATGCTCGATACGTTCCCGAGGTATGTAACGCTTCGCTCATCGACAGCGTATAACGGAGCAGCTAAATTTCGTTAATGATGAACGGTCCTTCACGCATGGTTCACGGGAAATTTTCGGCCAGCGTTCCCGGACAATCGTGGTAAATATTCAGGAATACCGCGCCGGTCAAAAGGCAGCGCGTCTTGCTTAATTAAAACCGATGCAAATGAATGACGTTCGACGTTAATTTCGTTGTACACTTCGAATGAGAACAATATTTATCCTACAATTAATTAACGTTGTGTTCACGAGGACCTGTATCGCAGGCAGAAGCTACAACCGAGGCTATCGAAGAGGATCGCGTTTTTCGAGTTTAACCAGACCTTCGAGCGCTCTCGCAACATCGAGTTCGAATAAACGAGATCACGGTTACGTTTACGTTCGTTACACATCATTATCTACGAGAGCATTTCTACCTAATGCATTAATCATTATCGGAATAGACAGCAGCAACCAGACGTGGGAGAGATAGAGAAGGAGAGAGACAAATATCGATTGCGCTTCTCTTTGATAGCGCGAGGAATATTTGGAGCGTGCAAATGTTAGTTATGCACGCAACATTGCTCACAATTTGATCGTGCCGTTCGATCAACAAGCACGACATCTTCCGTCTACCGTCCACGTACGTGTTCGTGATAGAGAAATTAGAATTGCCTATAGATCAAGGCGCTCGGTACAAGGGATGATTTCTTGAGACGAACAGATCCCTATACGCACGATTCAAGAAATATCCATTGAATAAAATATTGCTGCATGGAACGTGCAAATTTTATCGTAAGCGTCAATAATCTCGTTTCGAGAAAATCTATGGTCTCGCGATCCTTATAAATATTCATCTCCAAATATTTCACCCTCTTTGTACTTCTAGACATTTCCAATTTTCTCAATCGTTATTTCCTAATCTGTTCGCTAATTGTAGTTCTCGAATGGATGTTCGACTACCGATTATTAGTTGAAATTCTCCCTAAGCTCGAAACCATGGAATACTACTCTTTGCGCGCACAAAGGGCACGTCCGTTCAACTGCATCGTCGCGCGACGACAATTCCATCGTTGTTTACCATCGATCCATAGCTCTAAGCGTAATTCTACGCATTAATACGCTTGCATCGTGATAATCTCGTGGTCGGTCGGTTTCGCTGTTTCGCGATTTCCGCGCATATCAACCCTTCCCCCCTCCCCGTCGTGGAACGCTTATCTCCGACGAAAGCATATCGCGGTGAAAACAAGCCGATTACATTCCAAACGGGAGAGCATTACGTGCTAAGCGATTCCGTCGATTCTATGGACTGACAATTCCAACGCTGTTTACCGGTCACCCTGTATACAGACCGACCGACCAATAGTTGCACTGGTATGCACTTAGGCTACAATGCGCCTGGGTACATTGTGTCTCTCACGTAAGCGTTAATACCAGCACAAGAGCGTCGGAGGTGGCTGCAGGAGGGGCAGGATACGTTGAACAGCGCTACAAAGAGGAAGATCCATGGAGGAACCAAGAGGAATAGAGAGGGAGGGAGAGAGACAGAAGAGACAGAAGGACCAAGAAGCATGCCAGAACCAAAGAGAAGGCAATAGAGGAACGAGGAGAAACAGTACGCCGAGCCCGATGCGTCTTCCTTTCTTGCAGAGGATCGCAATGCCATGACATTGTTCCCATTTGTGGTGGTCTCCGTTGAACGTGTCGTGGGTACTAGTGCCACGTTACCTTCCACGTGTATATGGAAGCTAAAATTGTAACCAGCGATTACTCGTGAAATTCGAGAGAAAACATACTCGCCTGCTATCTTTGCATGATACCAACTCAAAGGGTAGCCGCCCTTGAAACGTCGGTACGCCGAAGAGTACATCGGAGACAGGCAATCTCGACGAAGTTCGTCTGAGTTTTCCCCAAGCAAGTAACAAGATGGGCGTAACAAGTATACGCGGTCGTGTTCGCGCTCGACGAGGGGTGGATCCGTTTGATTTCGAACTGCTCGCCAACCGGTCCGCTTCCACTCGCTCCGCCACCACTGTCTCGAGTATCGCGCTCGCCTCTGTTCGTCGCGGTAAGCAAGCGAGCAGGCTGCATTAGCCGCGGCGTTTTCGAAGCGGCAGCAGGCGGGTTGACGCTTTTGCGTCAGCTTTCGTCAGCTCCTCTTTTGAAGTATCCGAAGCTTGGCACGAGATACAGAAAGTCGGGAATAAAAATCGACGTGTCTGCTCGCGAAGGCGGGGACGCCGGTGTGGATACACGGTGAAGAGGGTTGAAGGGGCCGCGGCTGAGAGGGTTGGGACTCTGGGTGCTTCGGATTTGCGGCAGAGAGCTTCGACGAGGCTCTTTCTATCCATTACGATCAGGTGGGGGAAAGGCCGACGGTGGAAAGTGTTTTAAAGGGAAACGTCGAAGCGCGGCATGGATCCCGCGTTTCACGTATGCTTTTTATGTCCATGAGATTTTTATGGTATTAATGACGCTCTCTCGCGCCCGGCAGGATTTAAACTGCTTTTAAATTCCATACGTCGCGGCTTAAGCGGGAAATCCTTTCCCTTCTTCTTTTTCCTTTTTTTCTTTCTTAACTTTTTTACCCGCTCTCTCATATTTTTTTTTTTTTTTCTTTTCACCGTTGGCGAAGGTAATGTAACCGGTCGACCACCAGAAAACAGATGGCATTGTTTATGGCTTTTAACGAAAATACAGAGACAAGAGAGGAAGAGAGAAGAAGCACGGAAGAGGTAAAAGGTTCCCCTGTTTACGATGCGGCGTTCTTTATAAACCTATCGAAGGAATTAACGCGCAGCAACACGGATTTAAGTTTCATGTTGCTCGACGAGATTACTGGATCCTCGTATTAATTCGCCGAAAAAGGATTCCCCGGAGAACTTGTCCTCTTCGGGAGCCGTCAGAATGGCCAACTGTGGATCCAATTTTAATGAACAGACCAGCGACCACGCTCGCCGTTTTGTTTCTTCTTCGACTTCGAGCGTCAAACATTCTTGTTCTCGATACAACGTGTTCCAAGACTTACAACGCTGCAACGTTTCGATGGTTGATTCCGTGGGACAAGGGTCCCCATTGTTAAGAAAACGACACACGATTAAGGAGAAGGATCGATCGAATACAATGTACTTGCTATCGGTCTGGATGATGTGGTATTCAATTATGCAACGAACATCATCCTCGTTCTGTGGTTCGCCGCGCTCCATTTCACATTGGAGGGGCTGAGACAACCCTGAACACAGGGGTGGAATCACGCACGGATTCCATGCGTTTCTGTTGTCGTGGGTCTGTCTGATCATGTTACGTCTATACATCTATTCGCGTCTTGTATCGTTGCTACCGTTCTACGCATTAAGGAACAGAAAATTAAAGACACGAAGCTTTCTATGAAAAGTAAACGATGGTGCAATTTGAACAATTTATCGGTAATTAGAACAACCGGAAGCTCTTTACCAACGGTGAAATATAAAAGTAAATATCACTTTTCAAACGTTTACAGAGACGATCGGTGTTCCTGGGCCTCTATACATAATGCATTCGGCATATAAGAACGTTTCACGCGTTCCTCGCGAGTAACAGGATTTAGAGCGGTAAAGAGATGAGGACACGAGGATAGCGGAAAAGAGGACGAGAACCGATATATCGGGCCGGCAAATTATTCATGCCGGCACACGAATCACCGTGGGCCTATTTCTTTCGGAGCAAAAACGGGATCAAAGATATCCCGTCGCTGCATGCGAATTCGATTAACCCTATTTCGCGTACGACTCGTCGAAACCATCACAGCCCCCGATGCTATCTGCCCAACTGTCTGTCTAGGGTATCTACCGGTGTCCCCGTGGTTTTCCTGCTCGTTTGTTTGCGCTTTGAGGCAGCTTGACAGCGATCAAAGTCGTCCAACGTGAACACGCCCGGCCTGGATCTACTGCTGCTGCTATTGAAAAATGTCGCATTTTGTTGAAGAATTTACGGTGCGCTTGACGTCACATCGATATCGGCGGGGATGAACAGTTATTGATATTCCTTGCCGAACGCTATTTGGTTTCATT
Source organism: Ctenoplectra terminalis (assembly GCA_019453375.1). NCBI lineage: Eukaryota > Metazoa > Arthropoda > Insecta > Hymenoptera > Apidae > Ctenoplectra > Ctenoplectra terminalis. The sequence continues at coordinate 352,755 of SMSQ01021553.1, read as the reverse complement.
TTTCTCTTTATGCCGTGTGCATCGGTTGAACGGTTAGCCTTCTCTCAATTCCGACTTATTCGATCGATGTCTAAGCGATAAGCTCATCTTTACCTCGCAAAATATTTTGCTATAAATTCATCTACGAAAACTGCAGTTCACTTCTCGTCATGAGTTCGAGTCGATTTCGTTTGAAATTTTGTCACGTTTCACGATGCGCCGAGAAACAGTTACCCGAATACACTTATTGTTACGACAAACTTCTCTCGCCTTGCCTTCTGTTCTAACGCAAACCACTTCTCTACTTATCATCGATAGAATAGTCCCTTTGACTATCCCCTCGATTCTTGAACGGGCTTAATCCACTATTTCAGAAGTCGGTCTCCTCGGTTAATTGCAGAAATCGACTTGAACACGGTCGATATTTTCGGTGGTGGCAGAATCGAGGACGTCCCTTTGGAGTAGGACGGCTTTCAGACTTGATTAAACAGCCCCATAGAAATTCAAAATTCCTCTCGAAGGGATCCCGTCAGGATTTAAGGGTTTCGGTCGAGGCTGAGAGACGGAGAAGCGTTCGAGAGAAGGTCGGAACACGCTCCGTTGCCACTGGTCTTTAACCCAAAAACGTCCGGCGCATTAGAGGGCGATAATCGAAAATCAATAAGGACGATAAAAAGTATAAGGAAACCAGAGCTGGTGCGCGTGAGACTTCTTGCATAATAAATCTCTCTCTCTCTCTCTCTCTCTCTCGTTCTTTTTCTACTTCAACCTCGTTGACCTCTTGCGAAATCACATATAGCAGCTTTTACGATATAGCGGAGTAATACCGAAAGTCTGGAGCGAAAACGAATTCATTCGATCGTGGAACTATCGATCGTTCTCAGATGCACGGTCGAAGGCATGTCGCGATAACGAGGCCCCTGTCACGACATTCGAGGTTGTTTTAACTAACGGAAATCTCGTTGATACGAACCTATTGTACGAACCCTATTCGTGGCATACGTTATAGCGACGAGACTGCACGCGCTTTAAGTTTTCATTGCATAGTTCCAATCTGCTAATGATGGTATTTCACTTCGTCCAACATATGTTCTTCATTAGGGATACAATTTAACGATAAAAAATTGCGACGGTAGTAAAACATCAGATGTGTCAGGTAGCGCAATAAGTGACCGTAGTATAGCTAGTGTGGCGCAGACCTCTCGGATAATCGTAAGATGTCGATAGAAAACGATGCTTCGTTGCAATCGACGCGTAACACTGGCTCCGATCGTCAGAGTTATCGATGTTAGCTACCATAAAGTAATCTATATGACGTAGACGTTTCGAACCTCTCGGTATCTATGGGAAGTTATACTTTGTAGCCCAGATACAGTAGTTATTACTTGCAATTATTGAAGTAGTTCTTGAGATCGAATATCGATCAAAGGAAAAAGAGAATAGTTAGAACCACCAGAGTGGCTTGCGACGTAAGCGGAGCGACCGATCGAATTATATCTGAAAGATCAACAAACAGCGACGTCCCAACATCTAGCAATCTGTTTACCTGGTGGTGGTACGCGAGTAGAAGATAGAATTGTCGTACCTTAGCCGCCTGCCCGAGGCATCCTCAGATTCCATGGTTATTCCAGGTGAAATACAGCTTGATAATCTCGGACGGAGCAAGTTCCGGGGATACTTGACCGCATCGCGAATGCGTTTTAATATCAACGAAACCGAATCAACCGTGGGATATCCGGTACACGCTACATATCCGTCCAAACGAAGCCGAAGTTAATTAACGCCAAGACGGAAGGGACAAGATCCAACGAGGTGCCAACTAATTGTTAATCCCCTAGCCGATACTCTCTCAGTTGATCAAGCGTCTCGCAGTCGATCGAGGATTATCCAAATCGGTTCGTTAACAATAGCTACTGGTACTCACGGATCAGAGCGATACACCTTTGAGGATCAAAACGACTATGTCCCCGAGGGGATCGTCAAAACGCACGTGCGTGTATGTCGCTAAATAAACGTATATACATACACGAACGCGTCGTCAGCTATACGTGCATATATCGCAGCGTCTCGGACCCCTTTGGCACGAGTATGTCGCTATCTCGGCGCCGGTGGACAGGTATACCTAGGCACGGTACATACATAAACGTGGCCGAGCAATAATCCGTTTCATCTTGCGGTCAAACGATCGGTCGTCGCGGTATAATACGAAAGCTGCACGATCTTCCTGGTCGCGCACGTAGCCATATAAACCTTCATTCTTTCTTTCTTTCTTTCCTTGTCTTTCTCTTTCTTTCTCCTTCTTCCCATGTACACGTAGATTTTGTTCGCATACCAGCCATGGATAGCACGATGCTCCTTGATATATGTATTCCGGTCGGATCGATCTTCCTTCGGTTTTTCTAGCTAGCGCGAACGCTGCGCCGCGGACTTGGTAATCGTGATTCGATGAATTCCGCGTTTGGAACTCTCCGTGCTCGCGAAACGCTCGCTTAGTTTTTTTGCGATGCTCGATCCATCGGCCGGATACCAGAAACGGGGCGATTTCGAAAATCGGTTCGGGAAAGTATCGATTTGAATCGGAAGGCTGGTCTCGTTCTCACGTTCCAATGGATGATAAGGCTGCTATCGTCGAGGGAATATTGGAAGCGATCATGTGGGATCGATTATGAGAATACTAGATTATCGTTAATAACCTTAGTTATATCCATTCATTTATCCATTTCATTAAACAGCGTCAGTTGTTGTTGAAGCATTCCTTCAATGACTCCTCGTATTCGTTGGCGCTCGTTACTTGATATTCTTTAATTATCTAAAGTCGACGTGCTATTTATAATGAACTATAAAGAGCACGTCCATACCAGGGACAGCTCTTGCATAGCTATTTATAACACGCAATGCTCGGAGCCAGTGTTCCACGATATTTTCTAAAGCAATCAATTTTTCTTCTCCGGCATCGATGCGCGAAAGAGGAACACTCGAGGTGGAAGAAAAAGAGAGAGAGAGAGAGTCCCGTAGTCGTTGTCGGTATCGGGTCCCGAGATAATGACAAGAATACAGAGTTCGGCGGCCATGACTTAATGTACCCGAAGAAATAAACGGGCCGGTGGTATATATCAAAGCGCGGACAGCCATACCGGGTGTAAATGATATAAATAAAATCAACCTGGGAATACCGTCGCTATTTATCATCCAGCTAAAATGCCTTAGCCTCCTTGCCCCCACTTGGCCCCATTAATAACGCGGGGAAAACTCATTTTCGTTCCGTTGAACGCTGCGTGCTCGGCTTACACCTTCCGCCCTGAACGAGTATCGTTCCGTGGGAACAACCAGTTAGAGCAGAATCTTAAGATTCCGAACGATTTCGCCGATTGCCTATTTATTGATTTATAGCAGATAGCTCGAGCGAGCCATAATAATTCTGTCTCGATCAAATGGAAACTGGGTAATTGATGAGATTTGCAAGCGATAAAACGCAGCATTAGAGAAAAACGGACCTGTTCCTCGATACTGTTTCCTGGTTTTATCGAACAACCGCTCGTCGATTCATAATTTCGCTAAAAATTATTTTTTTACGTATAAGTGAGATCTCGACCTAATTATTGCATCTTCGATACCTCCTTTGTATCGTAATATTCGTTGGTATTTTAATAATATTCCAATACAATATTTGGCGCCATTCAACTTGGTGTTGACGGGACACACGTTCGACCTCTCGCGTACCGCTTAATATTCGAGTTAAGGGGCAGAAATCTAGTTTTGAAGCGTCTACTGAATAAACCATGGGACGATCAATCCCTTCTTCTGCTCACGGGGTGCACCGCAAACTGCATCAATAATGGACAACGTATAAACAGACGCACACCGGGTGAATAAACTAACAATAAGTAAAAAACAACGGGAGCCTTCCTTTTGCGAGGTGCGTAAACATACACGGCGGAAAAAAATTTAGAGCACCACCGCCTGAGGGACGCAAGCGTTTAAACAAATATTTTCCCTGGGAAACGGTCTGTCCGTTCTCGACGTTCTCGACGTTCTTCTTTAAATATTTCTACCAGATAAATATATCCGTCCGTGGAACACAGAGACGATTGTAAATCACCCGTTCGCCTATCGATCTTCGTCGATCTCGTCGATCGCGGTTGAGAACCGCTGCAGCATCTTCGTACGCCTTGCGCTATCGAGAAGAGAGATCCGAGCGTGATTGAAGACCGATGGCTCGGTCATAGGTGCTGCTTCAAACGAAAGAAAGATCCGGACGAGGAGAATGCATAGTTCTTTAAAGATTTGACCGTCTTCGTTGGTTCTCTGGGAACGCATTCGAAGATGACTTAACATATCTGAATATTGTATTAGGCATTTGACGGCGTGGTATGAATTTGGAACACCAAGTCGGCGTGGTTAATATCGCCTTGAATATATGTAACGTGAATCTTCGCAGTCTCTCGAGAGATGTAGGTTAAGCGTCCATTTTTGAAGACGTATCGTCGAAGCACGCTTAGGTCGCAACAATTTACCATTCTGGTGTGTTAGTCTTGAAACCTATCGATTTTCAATCAGTCGCAGAACCATGACGTATCGAGAAAATTTTGTTCGGGAAAAATAAAAGAATATTCCATCCTCGTAAAGTGAGAAGAAAAAAAATTTGATTTCCCATTTTCCAAGTTGGTATTTCATAGAAAGCCATCTTGTTAATCATAATTTACCAAGACTGCCGCCATTATTGCCGCACAATAGGTCGACGGATTTTTACCGCGCGAAATTCGATTCGCCTACGCGGTTTGCTCGTCTATTCGACGTTCCCATGGAACGATATTCGTGGAGCCGCGGAACTTTATTAAAATTCATACCCATTCCGCGTGCGCGCGTCATTAATTACTTCGCCGCTTTAAATCAGACTTCCCATTGCCCCCGTTAATAAACAACCAAGCAACAACAGCTAGTATCTCTCCGCAAGAAATCGTTCTCGCGCCACTATTTATCACAACGTATCCGAAATGGAGGAAAACAGCCCGGAATTCTGGTTGGTCTAGCCACATTTCTCACCTATCATCCGCACAATTATTCAGATAACTGCATAGAATCCTCGCGGATTCTTAGATAACGTGCTCGTGGTGATTGACCGCGTGTATCGTTGGTTACGTGGAAAAACGTGCGGTTTATTATTAGCTGACTGGCCAGCATCGTGATTGCACGGTGTTCGAGCGTGTGCAGGAAAGAGAAAGAAAAAGAAAGGAGTTACATGTGGGTCTCGCGTACACTTATGCTTGCGCTATCGAGACGAAAGATCCGAGCGTGATTGAAGACCGATGGCCCGGCCATAGGTGCGCTGCGTTGCACGAGAGAAGAGAGGAAAGTGGATGCAAGAAGAAGAAGAAGAACAAGAAGAGAAACGGGAGGGGTAAAACGGACGAGAATGCGACCGGTAAATCGTATCGTGATACAGCGAATCCACGCCATGGAACGTGGGCGACTCCGCTTCATTTGCGTGTGCGCGTGTGCGTGCATCCTTAGAGACGCGCGTGACACCACGCCAGTTTCGAATCGCGTGAAAGAAAATCTCGTTTTTCTTTCGTTTTCGTTCGAACTGGCTGGACCTTTGGAAGGTCTTCGAGATCTGAATGAATCCAGGTACGAGGGTATGGTACGAAGAAATCGAAGGTTTGGTATTTGCAAAGGTCAAAGAAAAATCTGAACGATGACAAGGAACATGGACCGAGATGGGAAGATTAGCGGAAATCGTAGAGATTTTGAAACGTCTAGTACCTCTCGTGTTTGTTATTGCAACGGATAATAATAAGGACGACGAGAGGACTTACGCGACTTGCCACGAGTAATCCAGCCTCTCCAATTATTGATAGTTTAGAGGAACTAATTGCTGCAAAGTTTCAGCTGCCTACCTCTGAAGACCGTTTAGGATATTGCTAGGGTATAGCCATCGAGCTGAGTATACTCGAGCATAACTATCGGGTATAGTCATCGTGGATAATTTGATAAGATAATTGAGAAATAGAAAGAGGGTGTTGAGGAATCCATGGAAAACAGGAAACGTGTATAGTACATAGTTCGATTCTGTTTCTCCGTTAGTTGTAATAAAAGACGGTAACAGGAAAACAGTTCGATATCATGGGACTAAATATTTATGGAACCTGTAAGATATGTTTGCAACTCATAAGCTTACTCCTTTTCCTCTTTGCGATTTCTCTTGTTTGTCAATCGGATTCGTTAGTCAGGGTCGTAGACGCGATACCATGGAACACGACGTGACACACCGCACTGAAATTTGTTTTCTTTGATATGGACATTCGATACGAGAATTGTTTATTTGAACGTCGTGCACGGGCTGTTGGCTCGGTTGTATGTTTGAAGAGGACTCGGGTTTCGAGGGTGATGAAAAGTGGAGCTAGTTCCTCCTGGTATTTATATCTCCTTGCTTTTATAGTTTATTTCTGTATAAAGGTTGGCTATCAAGTGTACTTCGGTTATTTAACTTTCCGTTGGTTTCGTAATGTAAGCAAAAGGGTTGCATTTCTAGCGTCTGTTACCATTTTCACTCTTACTCCAGCATTATGAATAATATTATGTTTCGCGTTCCCTTGTACCAGTAAAATAAATATATTCGTTCGTAACTTCTGTAATGTATCTATTCATCGCGTTACATCTTTCAAACATTTATTAAACATAATTTTTCTTTTTTTCCTTTTTTCCAGGTAAGTCACATTTCGGAGTTATCTACGTTAGATAGCTGAAAACATGCAGATTACAAGAGTACGTGACACGGTAATGTAAACATTGTAGCACGAACGCCGGAAACAATCTAGATACGTCGAATTGCGCACACGTAAAGGGACGATTAAATTGTAGGCGATCAAAAAAGGGACGCCACGGCACTTAACGCTGTTTTTAGTTAACAAAATTTGCATTCGCCCTGGAAGCTTGACATCGTCAAAGCGTGCGATCGAAATTCAATTTCTGCGAACGATGTCGAGCAAATTTTTCCTCATCGAATCTCGTTGAGGCATTAACGATGGAGTTCGCCGGTAGGTCGATCGTTTCAAAGGCAAAGAAAAATTATGGTTGTACGCACGGTGATTACACGACTCGATTTTTACCGGTAACACGGGCAATCGAAGAGAGAAAGAGAGAGAGAGACGCATCGAGTCTTATTTTTTGTCGCCCGACATAAAACACGGAACTACGGTGACCGCGGCGCGCCGTAGAAATTTCGTTCGTTCGTTGTTTCATATCGGCCGGCTCGCGTGATTTATACTTTTAGTTTCTGTTTTACGGTCGTCCAAGTTTGTTGCTCGTGAAAAATAAAATCTGTGATATATTGCTTAATATGGCCGCTCTGGTCTGAACCAACGCCATCGGCGTCGGACTTCCGGAGTGTAATCCGTTCCTCGATTTTTGTTGTAAATGATTCGAAAGTGTTCCACGAATCTATCTAATCCGGTGGTTCATGATTTTCGTTCGTTTCTTCGCGTGCACTTCGAACTTCGATTCGTTTCTCGAACCATTGCCGTTTATTGATAATTTCCTAAAGGCTATCAAAAGTAAGTACAAGATAACAGCAATTTGCTACAATTTTCGTAAGCTAAATCGTCGATGTAAGGTTATAAGAGGAAATTTTTATTTTTTAAATTATTTATTAAACGCATAATCGTTCCACGGAAGTGATCGGAGAACAACCTTCGTATTGAAAAAATTTCCTCATCTGGATTTGTAAGCTCCGCGTCTCACGGTTTCGCACGTACACGACAAGTACGAAACTACGTGTTATCGAGCAGCTATAGCGTCTAATGCACGTATCAAGTTCTTCATTCGCCGTGCATCAACCCCGAAGCGGACGAAGGAACGGTCACGTAGATCGTTTCGCGTTTCTCGTCGCGGTTTACCTTGTTATGCCTGGTACCGGTTGAGTTCTCGGAGAGCTTATCGTCGTCGCGAAATTGTTGTCCGAGATGACAAACATTAATACACTGCGTTGATAAGCTGAACAAACGACACTATTAATCATAAGTTTTTCTCGCCCGATTCATGGATCATTCATCGCGATACGTTTGTTTTTCCAAGCATCCTATAAATCAGATCCATGGTCTGTAAAAGATGTCGTAGAACCGACCACTGGTTTCCAAGCACCATACTCGACTTGGCTCCGAAGTCTTTTTTTCCGTGTAAAACTTTCCGCGTAAAGTTGCACAAATTCATTTTAACGAAAAATTCCTTGTTGAACATATCACGGCAAAAACTTCAACAAAATCGTTCTGATTCGGTTTCGAAATTTCACGGTAAAATTCAGGTTTTCAACCAAACCGAACGATCTTAATTGTGAGTGTTCCGTGCGAGGATTCCATTGGCAGTGCAATAAAAGTGGTTAACGAGAAGAAATTGAAAATTAGCCGCAAACAGGCTCGTTAGCCTGGCAACCGAATAAATCGCATCGCTACTTTGATCGAGCACGATTAGCTCGTAACATCGGTAATTACAGATCGACTGTGAACCGGTCGCTTATTGTCCGACATTATCGCAACGTTACGGTTTATTACAGTTACGTTTCTCCGTGTTACACTCTCGACAAATTTAGCCAGAGCCGCGTTTCGTATAAACGCGCGCTGCGGCCGACGCCCGGAGGTGGAAGCATAGTTGCCACTATAATGCCCGACGATAGCCCGGGAAATAGTAGCGGCGTAATAGTGGACGCGGTGCCAGATTGCCGGGAAAATTAATTACGTAGCGCGCGTTTAGCCGGCGCAATGAGAGCAGCACCGTGGCCGTAATTGCATATTGCAGCGGGGCCTATACGTGCCTAAGAAGTTATTTAATTCATTAGTTCGAAATATAAGTTTGCGTATTGGTGCATCGGGGCTTCCTCTGTCGACCGATTTCCATGCACGCTTGACGCACTCCATGTTTCTTTGGCAGTGCTTGACATTCCGGCTAATACGCCTCGGTGACATTTGACTTGGATTAATTATGCTAGTTAGCGTAATTACCCTATTAATCGTTTAAGTAAAACGGAAAGTTCCACTGTTAAAGCTTCCTTAATTTAAGAACTTCACGGTAGCAAGCAACAAAGATATTCTACCAGTTGTTTTTTAACACAATTTGTTTCCTTTTTGTTAACGAACTTTCTACTTTTTTGTAACGAATCCAAAGAAACTAAGAAAGACCAGGACTGGGTTAATCAGGCGAAGCAAAAACGAAGCAGCTTCAATAATTCCAAGCAAAAACAACAATGCAAGGCGTGCATATAATGCCCCGATCGAATATTTTCCAACTAATTTATCCGGTCACGATTATTTCGCGGCACGTACCGGCTAATTTCTCCGCGTCGCGACGCCCGGGACCATATTCTTCGGGCTTTTTCCTTCGCGAAGAACTAATATCCTAGCGCGGTGTCGCGACTATCGTAGCTCTCGGCAACGCGTTCCTCGCGCGCTGCACAATGTAAGCCGCCGGTCTTAAGTGGCCGATAAAGCACGAAACCCCAGCCCCCGAGTGGCCTCCTGTGTACACAGCCCTGGCACGAACACAGTTTCACGCAAGAAGCCGCGTACTGCTCTGCTTGAAAACCCACCCTTTCTTGAGGGGTTGCCAGTAGCCAGCAGCTTCTTCTGCGTTAACGTGATTCCAGAACTCTTTTTATTTCGCCTTGAATCGCCGCTCGGACTGTATATCGTTGGACAATTTTCGAACAAATAGCGGAGAGACGCTTAAACGAGAGGAAACGACGGACCAAGGGAGTAATGATAAAAAAAGGGAGGATGGAGAAGCGCGGGAATGAATGGACAGCTTCTAAAGAGGAAACGTAATTATTCGCGGGCTCGATGGAAAGAGTGGAAGAAAAGAGGAAAATAAGAAAGAAAGAAAGAAGAGAAACGGATGTAACATTAGGGAATATAACAGTATGGCGCTAGTCGAGGGTTTTGCGGGATGAATAAATGGACCCGGTACGAGGAGTTAGCGAGCGCGCGAGGGTACGGTAAGAGAAGAACGTCGAGCTGGGAGAGATCAGCGTGCAACCGAGGATGAGGAGGAAAAAATGATAGTCGGTGAGATGAAAGGAAAAAAGAGAGAAGACAGCACCTCGCGGGACTCGTATTCGCGGAAAAAGGCACAGCCACTGGGAGGACGATTTTTCGGTATTTTCATGAAAAATTTACTACGTTAAACGACCATTGAGCTGTCGCGGTGATACCGACGTCACGATGCCCGGTATTTCGCATGGTGATTTTCAAACACCGTTCTCCACGTTCTCCATGGCACTTCGAATTGGTAGTAATTTTTTTAGGACCCTCGACTTCTCGTTTTAAAGAAGTTAAATAACAAAAAATTACGACGATCTTCTTCGATACGGTTATGGTATCTCAAATCTTAATTACTTAATGTTATGAAAAAGCAGTTTTACAGATCTACCGAGAAAGGAGTAACAAAAATCCCCGGCATTATTAATGACTTCATTAAGTGCTCACTGGTACTTACGGCATTATATCGTTAATGGCGTACACAAGACTTCGTTCGTCCGACATTAATTAGCGACGTCATTATCGTTCGGCTACGATATTCGTCTGACATTCAGCAGAATTTTTAATGGCGGGTTTCTCAACCTCGGTGTAAACTGCAAAGAACGAAGCTGATCGCGCTGACGCGCGAGCGGATTCGCCAAGCGGTGCGAGAAGTTAACGGCCGAGCTCTTAAACTTCCCATTTACGGTGACGCCGCGCTGTAAATTGCCGATCGATAGGATTATACGAACGTGTAATTAAGGTCGCCGCTTACGACCATGCGTGTGGAAGCTTTACGCTGCGAATTAGTTTGGCAAGTATGAGGCGAACGCGTCGGGCCCCCAACGTGCTCTAGGGTTCTCGAAAAACAAATAGAATCGCGATAAAGTGGACGAGATATGGAACTAGTTTTTCAGAGGCGCGCGAACGGTTTACCGTGCGAGCTCCACCTTTCTTTTCGATGCGTTTTAACGGCCGCGTAATTTGTTCGGGCCGAGGTGTTACCAAAAAGAAGTTAAACTCGTTAACCGGTCGGAGCATGCAGGCGCGATAATAAAAGGATGCGTCGCGCCTTTGTTAAGCCGCGTATACGGTTGTAATAAACTCGCCCTATTACCTTGTCGCGCGAGGATTAAGTCGCATCAGAAAGCTGTGCATCGTTTTACAAATGAGCACAGTTCGTTTTAGATTTCTGTATGAAATATCGGAGCTGGTTGCTCGTTAAAGTTCTACGTCACATTACCGAGTAATTTTCAGATTTGCGCGATAACATCTCATTTACCCGATGGAATATTTACACGTTTAAATAAATTAGTTTCAACCCCGTAGTTGACACACAACATTATAGAAACTTTCTACCGCGTAATTTTGCCAACTTCACGTTTTCTAATAAAACAGAAAGGATAAAATAAAATAATTCGCGTTAGCCACAGGAGGAAACAAACAATGCGAACAATTCCACGGAAACAGCGGGTGCTAAGATCAAATCCAACGGAGGGCGGCGTAACGCGTGCCGCCCGTAAATTAGCGGCGAACACGAAAATTGCATTATTTCTGCAAACTGCGCAACGTGGAAAGGTCGCGACGTCGGCCACGGTTGGTGGTTACCGAGGCGAGTAGGGGCGAGAAACGACTGGTCGAGGGCGCGATCGAGGGAGGCAGGAAATAAATCGCGCAGTATTTCGACGCGTGGCGTGTCGTTTCGCAACTGTGTAAGCAAATATTTGAAATTCGTCGCGCATACACCAAAGAGACGGGTGCGTTCGTCGATCGGTTCTCTCAACGTACCGTGTTTGCATTTACGATTTCGTTGTTGGAGACTTTTGAGCGTCTCCGGTGAATCGACAAAGCTGCTATAATAAATAAATTCAAAACGGTCCCTCGAAAATCGTAGTTTTAATAGGTATACTGTTTATCAAAGCGCAAGGGGTGACGATGGCTATTTCTGTTTGATGTGCACATGAATTTCAAAGTATCATTTTTCGGCACTTACCTTGCCCTGTGAGGTAGCACGATTCATTGGTTATTAAAGGCACTTAGCGACTTCGACGGCCGTGGAGTACAATTGCACGTAAAAGCGGCGAATTTAGGGAACGACGGAGGCCATGAAATATTCGCCGGTTGAATGGAATATGCAGTCGTCCCTGGAAATAAATAAAACCGGTGAAACATTAACGCTTATTAAATTTGCAAGCTTGCGAACCAACTATAGCGAATTCGAACCAAATGGACCGCGAAAGTCGGTGGGCATTAGAAAGCCCTTCGAACTTGCGGCGCGTTACTTCGTTAATAAACCAAGGGAATATCGCCGCTGGTTATCTTCACTTCCCGCGAAAAACGTGAAATCAAGAAAAATTACGGCGGAACGAAGACGAGCAACACTGCAATTTGCACGCACTGCGACGTTTCGGCCGAAAGCCGTACAGAAGCTCTCTTCGTTCCACATTTCCCCCTTTCCTTCTTTTGCCCGTCGTTCCGTCGCAACGAATCCGGATGCAGCTTCTGCGTCTGGCCGTTGGAATGTGCCGGAATTCCGCGGAGGCTGCGTCCGACGAGATAAATTTTATTTAACTCTACCGGCTGATGGGCGCCCCGCTGAAAGAGAACGAACTGGATGGCGAGAAAACCGGTGAGAAATGGAACAAGGCGGAAAGAAACGGTGGAAAGAAGGTGCCGGCTAAAAGAAGGAAACGGAAAACGGGGCGCGGGGAAAAGAGTCATGTTTTGTACCATTCTCCAGTTCCGCTACGGTGCTATCGATATGAATTGCAAGAGAGAGGGAGAAGAAGTAGGTTTCTTGACTTCATCTTGGTTTTGAGTTCGAGAACCAGGAAACTACCCTTCTTTTTCACTTCGTTTCCTGCAGTTTGCGAATTAAAGTGGCGTCATGGAGTCTCGATGCTCCTTCGAAGAAATTCCTACATCGAATGGAGAACACCGAATGACGCTTCGAGTCGCTTTCGGTGGACCAAAAATTGCGAGTCCATAGCAAGCAACTCGTGACGATTTCTTCCTACACTTTTAAAACGACTTTGAAATCGTCACGACCTTTGAAGCTGCCTTTCGTTACCACACATATGGTTAGCTACTGGAGTGGAATTTCTTAAAGGCACGAATATGTGGAAGCGGTTCGTTCGTTCCAACCCTTTGGTAATTCGCCGACGACGCTGAACAGCGTCTTCATTCCTGGTCGTAAGCGGCAGATGTTATTAACGAAGCCTGCCCGATCCCATTGTGCCTCCCGAAACTGGCGAGAATTTACGATTTTCATATCACACCTGCGGCAACCGGAGCCTCCTCCTTCGCGGACTCTATTGGAATATTAATTGCGCGAAATGGAACGAGATACCGGTCCATCTTCTGAGCACCGACCCGAGATTAAGATTTTGTTGTAAAAAGGAAAAAAGATAAAAGAATGTAGCGCCGTGTCGATCCATTATTTAAAAAGATAAAAAACAACCCCTCCAAGTTAAGAACATTGAAAAGAAGTGTACTCGATCAAGGGAAACATTCGATAAACACGCCACAAACACCTCGTACACATAGCTTACACTCTCCACCTCCAACGCGTCTAGAAACGTGCCGCGAAACGCAGCCGAAGGTGAGGCGATATTTGTAATCGTCGCCAGCAGTGACCACGCGGTCTATTCGGAATATAATTCGCCCGTAAATAGTCACCTGGCGTTCCACCCCTCCGCCATTCCGGTGTAGTCGACTCCATAAACAAAGCGTCGTTTCGTTTCTTTTTCTCGGGGCTCGCGCGTGCACCGGGGGCTGATATTGGTAAGCGCGGTTAAAGCAAAATACACGCACCAAAACGGGCCTTAGAGAGCGAATGGATGCCCAGTAATATCTACGCGCTCCTCTATCTCTCCGCGTACGCCTGGCCAGTTGAGTGGAAGGTGCAACGATGCCTCCGAAGCGCGATCCCAACAACGATAATCGACTCTACAGATATGCATAAACGTTTTCCGCTCCGTTTCTCTCGCGCTTCTTCTACCATCCTCCGATTCTTTCCTCTTCTGTTACTCTAGCTCGAGTTTGTTCTCAGCTCGAACAGAACCGTGTTCGTCTTCGCGTATCTCTTAATAATCTTTCCGTCGAATGGATGGCAGAAGAGGGGCCTTATTTGCCCGAGCGTCGCGTATGATTTTGTTCTTTAGTTTTAAATTAGGAGGAATATTGCACGGTGTATGCTGTAGCGTATCGGGGAAGAATATAATTCGTCAGTTGAATTTCTACCTTCACAATTTGTTGTATTTAAATAGCGAAAAAGTCGATCGCGTTTCTTGTTTCATCTGACAAATTGTTTCAGATAAAAACGATCAAATTCAAAGCGAGAATATTAAATATTCTGGGGAATATAAATCGTCAAGGGAACTTCTATCGCCGGTACCGAAAGCGTGAATAGCTTTTCCCGCGACATTTCATCCCTCAGCCCCCTTCGCGGCATCGATTGATTTTCGACCGCTTTTTTATTCGTCCAATTCGAAGCTCATACTCGAAATAATTCCATATTTCACTGAATCAAGTCGGCGACGGTGGGACCGCCGGTGGCACGTTTCTTTTACCACCCACGTTCCCCGTCGGATGTTCGAAAATTAAATTAATAATGGTTATTAAATTATTAGAGACGTATCGATCCGGACCGCTGGCGCTCGTTAATCATCCGTCCGTCCAATTAGCGGCGCCGTTCGTCATAGAATCTTCGACGAACGGGTTGGAGAAAGCGTCGATTCACGAACGACGAAATAAAATCATCTCGTGTACTCGAGAAGTCCCTGGAGATCGCGAGAACGATATACGATTGAGACTGCGAATCTCTTCGAGGCCCTCCGGCTTCGCGTGCAAACTGTTGCCAACAAACTGCACCAAAATTTAATCCCTTCTCGCGTCGATGCTCCCACGAAAATACGAGGATTCGCCGGGCGACCCCGTCGACCGCGAAAATAGATAGCAGAAATTGAGGCTCGCGAGTTAAGTCGAGGTAAGCGTTAGCGACTAAGGAAAGCTCGGTTCGTGTAATATTCGAAGGTACAAACTTGAAGTCCGTGAGGACTTACCCGGTCGAAAGGAGAGCAAAGAGAAGGGTAGAGGACGAATAGGACGGTGTTTCCTCTCAAGGATGAGGTTATTCGGTGTGTTAAATACTCGGCTAAAATTGAGGGGCTCTACCTCGTGTAGCAACGAAGAAACAGAAGTGCAAGGAAGACCTAAACCCGAGCGAAAGTAGCACGGGAGGTTAGGTAGCGAAACGAAGGTTCATCTTTGTTAGCGACTCGAGGAGGAAGACCGGGGTGGATCATAAGGCCGAGCTTTAAAGCGCGGTCATTTCTTAAACTGCGCTCATCGCGAGGAAAACTTTCGGTCGAGCTATGCTCTTTCATCCTCCTCTTCTTCTTCTTCGTTTTCCGTCTCTGGTTCTCTTACTTCTATCTCCTCGTCCACTTTACTATCTTCTTTTTCTTCTTCCTCTTTGTCTTTTTGGTCCTGCGTCTGGTAAGAAGAACGGGACGAGACGCGACGGGCCTGGGGGGCGAACAGTTAACTCGGGACTATAAAACTTGGTAGACGTTGTTAATGTTTCATTTACATAAATGACAGCCCTGAATCGCGACTTAATATGATTTTCGCGCGTTCAGCGCAGACACATCGTTTGGGGAAAGAAAGTTGCGCGGAGAAGCGGTCGCGACAGGGGATGGAAAAGGTGAAGGAGGAAGGAGGAGTGTCCTCGTTTCATCGCAACGTCGTCGCTAATCTCGTCTGCATCGATTCAATGAACGCGCGAACGTTCCACGTGCGCTTCGTACGATTAATTATCGTGACTCGTAGCCTCGAATACCGCCTAACGATCGCGATCGCGCGTAAATTATAATCGAATTCCGCACAGGTCTGGCTCTCGTAGTCGAGCGAAAGGAAAGAAGGATGGGGAAAAAACAACAGGAGTAAAACCGAGGCCTTACGTTTTTGTGCTCGTTCGTTTTTGCGCGCTTCTTCGAATCGTCCGATTTAAATTTAATCCGCCAGGCTTAATCGGTCGATCTTAATTTATGAATATCCCCGATAAGAACTTGGCGAGCGAGAGAAGGATTCGGGCGTGATTTACGATCAAATTCGTACCATGATTTGCAAGAAATCGATAATATATGGAAGACACAGAAGGAGAAGTCGTCGATTCTTTTGGTGGGAGCGGAGAAGCGAGGGCCGGCATGCACTCCGCCCGATTCGCCACGCCGCGCGCGTCCTTATACCGAAGGATCAGAGACCCGAACCTGTCTGGAATACCGGCGGCCACCTGCCACCTGCACGTCCTTGCTTGGCCGGGCTCTCGCCGCTTGGGAAAATACTTCAAAACTTCCAGGGACATGGTCTTGCTTCACGGATAATTTCAGCCGGCGCCCTGACTTCCTCAACTTTGTTAATTCGTCTTTGTATTTTGTGTGTCGCTCTTACTTTCTCCCGAACATGCTTCGATCTTTCCGTGGTTCGCGGAGATAAACTTTTATCTCTAGAGTTGAAGTCACAAACTTCCTTCGTTACACATTACTACGTGAATATTACATTTGTTACATAGCGCAAACATTCCTACGGTTACTCGTGACCCAAAACAACCACCTGTATACTTAACTTTCTCTAAATAAACTTCTCAGAAAACATGATTCACGATCTGATTCAAGACTGGATAAGTAAGAAAAATGTTCAACACGTTCGTCCGCTCAACGCGTCCGTCGAGACGATTAGGGTTATTTCTCGCCACTGCCTCAAACATTCCCCGGATACCGGATATTCGCTCGGAACAATTATTCATCGTCGGCTCTAGTTGTCGCAGGATCGTGCACAGGTAATACGCGTTAGCTCGTGGAGACCGCGACGAGATGCAGGTTAAGCATCGTCAGAGGCCCGGAAAGGCTGGCTGGCTGGCAAGCGTTTCGGCTCGAGATAATAACTCGTCCGGTGGGATGACTAGGCGCCACCCGGTACCCAAGAATGCCGTTGTTCGTCTGGCCAGGTTGGTCCTTCTCCTTAATGCCGGTAAGCGAGAGATAAGCACGATTACTGCCACGAAAAAGAGGTAAACGATCCCGAATCGAGAGGCCAGCAGCTCGTTACTCCGTGGACGACTGCCAGGGACATCGAAGTGCGCGATACCATTTTCGAACAACCACTCCAGACGGTTGGGAGTCTCGGTGGAGAATTTGGACGAGACGGTAAGGGTCGCTGTGAAAGCTGAACGTGTAAATTCCTCTTTTTTTAAAAGTGTAGTACTTCCGAACTCGTGCTTAACGAGGAGTAAAAAGTAGGAGATTTCGTTCCAATGTTTTGTAGAAATATTTTCAGTCTTACGTTTCAAGGAAACTTATTAGAGTCTAGAATCGTAGACTAATGAAATCTTCTGTGCAAAACACAGTTAGTTTTTCACGTATCGTAGATAATTTAGTATTAACTTTATGAAACTCTGTTGAGCAATTTCTCGACACCTTGTAGAAGACGATGAAAATAAAACAATCAAGAGCTCACGAAACGATCGCAGTTTCCCCGACAATTATAAGACGATCGTCCTCAACTACGACTCCAAAGCTATTGGGAACCCTTCTCTCTCTCTCTCTCTCTCTCTCTCTCTCTCTCTGTCCTCTCGAGGCCATGGAGGCAGAGCCGCGAGGTCTATATTGCAGTTAATCTATGTTCCGATTGTATCTGTTCATTGGGTTACGAAGTACCCAGGCACGGGCCCTCGGACATTAACTGCCGTTGTTACTGCCTGCAACGATCGCAGATACCAGCAGTTTCACCGCATTCGCCCCCGTGTCGTGTGTGTTTGCATGGGAGCAGGCTGCAGAGTAGCCTGATCGATAGAATGGAATAGAATACCGGGGAAGATCACGACGCCAGTGTAAGAAGACGAAAGAATAAGGGTTGCTTCGATAACGATGAATTTAACGCGACGCGCGCCTGCGCGCCCCTTTATCAGCGAACCTTGTACGGCTGGCGTCTGCTTTTTTCTCTCCCTTTCCCTTCGTTTTTCCTTTTAATCCTGAACGTGGATTAGTGGTATTCCTCCGTTAATTAAAACTGCATCGATATGCAAACTGGCAATTCGTGCACCGTTCAGTGCTCCTTTAGGAAAGACTTGGAAGATTACATTTTTTTTTCTTCTTTTTTTTTTCGAGGAATGAAAAATAATTGCAACGCTCAAATGAAAAATTCTAATAGGCCCTTTTTTAATATTCGTAATTAATATTTTCTATAAAGACCATTTTCATACTGCTACGTAAAGAGAATGTACGCGATGAAACCGCTGTTTAGGATTATTCTAATTGCACCCTAATTAGAACGTCAACGTAGCCTTCCAAGTTAAACGCAACTTTACTCTAATTTGTAATTCGTCAACACCATTAACAGTACCAGACGATCGTCTAGATAATTATCCTCGTCTCGACGAATATCTATACTACATATCTATCGCGATGCANAAACTGCATCGATATGCAAACTGGCAATTCGTGCACCGTTCAGTGCTCCTTTAGGAAAGACTTGGAAGATTACATTTTTTTTTCTTCTTTTTTTTTTCGAGGAATGAAAAATAATTGCAACGCTCAAATGAAAAATTCTAATAGGCCCTTTTTTAATATTCGTAATTAATATTTTCTATAAAGACCATTTTCATACTGCTACGTAAAGAGAATGTACGCGATGAAACCGCTGTTTAGGATTATTCTAATTGCACCCTAATTAGAACGTCAACGTAGCCTTCCAAGTTAAACGCAACTTTACTCTAATTTGTAATTCGTCAACACCATTAACAGTACCAGACGATCGTCTAGATAATTATCCTCGTCTCGACGAATATCTATACTACATATCTATCGCGATGCAGCTATTAAGTAATCGAGTTAGAATCGAAGTCAGAGACGCCAAGGGAGACGTGCGACTTTCGAAATCCGTGGTCGCGTCCTGAGTCGTAATTCCTCGGACGTCTGGGATTCCCCTTGAACTCGAGAGCACGTCAGCTCGAAGCAAGACGCACGATTAATTACTGCGCGACTCGTCCGAGTGCGGTGGCGGTAATAGAGGTACACTAGAGGCGAGGATCGGGTCACAGGTACGACTTGTACACTAGTTTCCGAACTTCCAGCTACCAACTCTCCCCAGAAACGTTATTCCACGTAACTCGGTGCAAGCTAGTAGTATCATAGAACGTACGTGCACCGACTGCTGGGATCAGATACGCGTTATCAGTTTTACGGAATTAACCATTCCCAACCGGTCGAAGGTACGCCACCGCTGCTTTCGCGAATTTCTTCGATATTTCACAGTCGCTGCCAAGTTGTTGAAGCGCTCGAGTATCAAGTTGGGAAACAAAGTTTTGCCAGTTTCTGCCTTATGATGATAATTCGCGTTGCTCGTAAATGGAAAATTAAACGATGATGCCTTTTCTAAAGCGTTGCCACGAAAATTTTCTTTGAAACGAACAATCTAATAATAACAACAATTTTTAAGTACACTTTTAGTTCACCTCGAGCTTCCAATTTTCCAAGCAGACACACTCAGACACCATTCAACCACGTCGAAATCCGCCTCATCGTCAAACACTACACAACAATACATTATCACCGTGCAATCTCAGGGTCATCCACTCAGACACCGCAGTCGTGCAACTCCGAGGCGAACCTACCCCCGAACTCAAACGATCCCACTTAAACTTCGACGATACAGCTTCAGCGGACGGAGAAAGAGACGGAAGCGGAGAGAGGCGTCAAAAAGGGAGGATGGAGAATAGTTGAAAATTAGCGGCGAACGCGAAGTGGTGCTTGTCGGGCGTCGTACGGAAAGCCTCGTACGGCCGAGTAAGGAGCCGAACGGTTAATTAGAAATTCTCGGTGGTAATCGGCGGCTCTCGGGGTGGACCGCCGATCGATGGTGGTCAACTGGGCTTATTGTAGGATCCACCAGATACTCCCCCATTCTCTACGCTCTACGTCGTTGCAACCGAGCGGATTTAGCACGCACACAATCGCACCCCTTCTTGCGACTTTATCGAAAAGTCACCGTGTGTCCGCTTTATCGAAAAGCGGCCCGATACCTGGCTCTATTATTCCCCTTCCCTTTTGCTACCAGGTTTCTTCGTCTGTCCGATTAATGAGAACGCCCGATAAAGCGACAGACAGCGCGGCTATTACGGTCGTTTCCGGCGAGATTGGAGAACACGCGAGGAGCTCCCTAGAAGAACAGCGAACCTTGGAAACTATGTCAGCGATGCCAAGAGGGAAGAGGACGGAGCAAAGAGGAAAAAGGAACAGCCGAGGTCCTTTTGTGTCCGAAGGACGATATCGAGTATCAGAAAATGGCTGCCTCTGAATCGTGCACCCTCTTTCTCTCTCCACTACTGTCACATTTTCCCTACATAAAGTAATAATTCTGTAGATCTTGTGCAGTGTTGGCTTACCGGCAACTCCTTTGAAATCACAGAATATCCAACATTTTTAACAGAAACCGTGTATATATAAGAGGACAGATGATCGAAAAGGGAAGGCAAGATACGATTGACCAGAAAAAATGACACACGCTTGGCTTTGTTCGAGAAGAATATACAATGACCATCGAAACCGTGCAAAAGGACAATACACATAATTGCAATATCATTAATTAAGTATAGAGAGGCAAGTTTTTATCGGTCCTCTCACGAATGGCCAAGCCGAGACGAGTCCTTTGCGAACAGAACTCTCTTTACAGTTTCCTACTCCTTTTCTCTTTTTCTACTCCCCTTTTTCTCCCTCCACGAGCGGCTGGCTGACCAGCTTATCTCTTCCAAAGATTTCTCGGCTTTAATTGCGCTAGTCAGAGAGTCCCTTTAGTTCCATCGACGGTGGCGGTGGAGGAGTCCGCCGGTGTTGTTGCTGGCCTTTCACCTATCTCCTATCGTCCCGCTTGTCTTCTTTTTCATCCAACCAAACTCCCGGGCTTCGTTTTAATGGTGTATTTAGATGTTCCATGGACTGGAACCACGTTGTCGTCGGTGTACCTCAAAAGAAAATTTCTGGGATCGTTCGAGCAACGAAAAGGGGAGGCTGCCAGTGAGACCGTTCGATTAGGCCAACGAACGAGCTCTTTATTGAGAAATTAAAAGCGAATGCTTGTGATAGACGGAAGATAAACGAAGCTTTTACCGTGGCTCGATCAATTATCGGGAAGGGTGCTCGAAAGCGGGAAAACTCAATAACTCAGGATGATTTCGGGGAACAAATCTATAGTAGCGCGATGCGTCGAATACTCGCTGGGAGTCGAGTCCCGCGTTTATGTTAATTGCGGAGCAAAAGGGAGGCGTATTTTATGCCAGTCGCGTGTTATGACTCGCGCGGCCAGCTTTCCCTCAATTTCCTTCTTTTTTTCTCTCGCTCCGCTTCCTCTTTTCTTCTTTTTTTTTTTTTCATCCTGTGCTTTTGTGTTAGCCTGTTTATACACCGGACACGCTTTTCCACGAAATGGAAGTGCTTATGAATTACGCGCATGCTGGGAATACGAATGGAACGAAATTTCTGATGGAAGTTGGAAAACACAGGAGCAACGAGACGACCGCGTACCGGGAATCGCGAGTATATCCTGAATTTATATGAATTTTATAAAACTTTCCTGCCACCCGTCACTCGTTATAGACAGAGGGGCGATGTTTTCATTTCGATTTGGACGACCAACAATTTTTGTATTCGATCCGATCGGAACGAAAAATCCTTGGGTAAAGTCACGGAGCTGATTCCACTTCGGTCGCGAAATCTTTCTCGCGAATACGGAAACGTCGCGGTGCAACGGTGTAAAATCAAAAGGGACCGACGAATTCGTATTCTCCATAATTCATAGCCTGTCCGCGGGTAAATTGACCATGTTCCCGGGGCGAGCAACGAAACCGACGAACGCGAATTTATCGGCGAGTAGTTCATTAGGTTCTGAATCATTGAATTTCAGAACGGTCGTAATAGATATTGTCTACATGAGAGAGAGAGAGAGAGAGCCCGCGACAAATGAACGAAAAAGTATCGCGCATAATTTAGCGGGTTCTCGTCCTTCTTCGTGGCGCGCTGCCTGAATCGTCCCACTCTCCAAGGATTCACAGACAATCCGTTTTTTTTTTATCCACGACTGTGTGTTCGCTTGCTGAACAAGAAGGAAAGAGAGAAAGAAGGGGAAAGAGAAAGTACAAGGGTGCAAAGAGGGAAGGAGACGAAACGTAGATCGGGGACGTCCGAGCTTAATCCACGCTAATTAAATCGCGGACGTAAAAGAGAGGCGCTTTGCCTTGGCGCGTTCGTGACTCGCGAAAATAAAAACAGCAATGTCGAGAGAGGCAGAAAAGGGAGAGTCGAACGCGCGGCGAGGCCGTTCGAAAGAGGACGGTGCGCATGCATAAATTATTCCCGAAACTGCACGACGATCGAGCGAGAACCAGCCTCGATATGAATCGCGTTAATCGTGCTAATGGAAATTGATTTGTCGTCCGGGATGCACGAACCTTCTGGGTAGGTGGTTCCGATTTCTCCAATTCGACTCCCGCCCGATTCCTATTCCCACTCGCGACGCTTCGATGAAACGAACGATTATTCGATGCGCTCGATGATTTCATTTGAACGACCATTAGGACGAAGTCGAAACGGCGTCCGCCAAATGACGAATGAATTTATTGACGATCAAACGATCTCGCATTGAAGTATCCTCGAGTTCGTGTCTCGGATGAGAGATGACGATGTACGATGCGCTCTCGAATACTTGATTACGCGTCGGTGTTTTCAGTAATGTTGCCTCGATTATCGATTACACAAAATTGTCATTGCTCTGCGGACCGTAATTGGTCGACTTTGTTTCCGTGCGATTTCACGATAATTAATCGCGGCCCTATGCAAATCAGCCATGTTCCCGTTTCGAAGTTGTTCCGTTCCGGACGCGTTAATCAGCCCGTGAAATAAGTCCGTTCGCGAGCAGAGTTGGAAGATTAACCGTGCGCTTAGCAGACTGCGCCGGGAACTTCGAGTTCAATCTTGTTCGCCGCACGTTTTCGAACCATCTCAGTGAAAAGCGATTAAAACGAACGTCGACGAAAAATTCCGTTTGAAGAACGCGATCCAATTGCCAGCCACGTCAACTGTTTCTTTAACCGTTCATTGAATTACGTTTATTCGTAGAAAGAATATTAAAGAAGGCAAGACAGGTTCCTTCCCTTGCATATTCGTTCCTTCAAAAGTGCAGGTACCATCTTCGTACACTGTCGGTTGAATCTAATCGATCGATAGGTCGGTTGTAAGCCACTTTTTCAGTAGAATCGATTTGCAGTGCCAGCACGACACGCAGAGTCGTAGACGCGTCACGGTCGTTCGTTCGTTCGTGCACGAAGACAGACGGTCCACGTTGACCCTCCCGTGATTTTCCGAATCATCAGAAGGGTGTGAACCATACATAATGCATCAGAGGCATTATGCGAAGGCGTGTACGACTCTCGCAGGCGGGTCTGCCATTACAGATGTACCTACGTATGCAAATGAAAAGGGCGTCCCCTTACGTCTCTCGACTGACCCAAATATAGAATTTTGATTGTCTCGGCTCGTAACGAGCCAAAGGGTCCCTGATTTCACGCCTTTTCGTTATCGATCCTAATACGGGATCGCTTTCACCTTCCTTTCCGTGGCGTGTTTGACTTGTAAACGCGACGGATTTTGCTTGTTCACCGGTCGAACGAGCCGAGCGTCAAAAGTCAAGTAGATTTCGGTATTAATGAACAGTTGCTGTGAGAACAACTCGTTCTCTGGTAATACACGAATACTTACTTGCTCTTTTCTTGCAACCGCTTCGAACAAATTACCATACGGTATCGTGAATACGAGAATACGAATACGCGTAAGTTCACGGTTCTTTGCTTATACCACGTGTCGTTCCTCGTATCCTAGCCGGTAATTAACTCGAATAAGAATAACGTTACAACGAACAAATTTCCCGCGTGAACCGACCAGGACCGACGATTCAAAAAATGAAGAAGATAGGTAAAGAAAGGATTAAAAAAAACGAAAAAAGAGCGCCAACGCGTTTCACCCTTTCGTCTGCCTCGAGCGGCGCTTCCAGCTCACTGTTACCAGGCGGCTAGTCCAGGGAATATTTATTTTCATTATTTAACCATCTTGTCGACAAATAACTGGCCAGGGATTCCCGCAATATTGGCGATAACTGCTCTTACCGGCTCCAAATGCCCAAATAACTGTCGAATACATTGCGTTGCGCCGCGTCTGGCACGGGGTATCGTTGAATTTTTAACGGGACAGTCATTTCCATCGATCCGTTCGCCGGTTCCACGGCAGCCTGGCATTTTCGGGAGCGTCGAACGCGTCGAACGCGTCGAACGCGTCGATCCGATCGGTCGATCAGCGAACGGAAATACGATTGCGCTCGAATTCCGAAATAATCTGTGACGATGATGGAATTGCAGCCGTCTCGGGGTCGAATGGAAAATCGACCCGCCGAAATTCTGGCGCAAACACGAAAAACTGGCCGCGTTTCCGCGGGAATCATCGTCGCTGGTGCGCTCGATACGGTATAAAATGAATTGCGCGTATTATTTCGCGATGAACACCCTACCGGTATGACGTTTCTCGATCGAATTTCACGTTAGCCTCGGAGAGCTAAAAAATTATTCTTATTTAAGAGGAGCGGACAATTTCCGGAAAGGTATTTTAACCTGATTAACTGAAATGAAATTGGATATTTCTAGCTAACTGGAGTTATTTCTGAGATTCTAAGTAACATGTCACGATTTCTACGTTGCCGGTTCTGCCAACGTTTCTAAATATGTTTCGAACTGATTCAACGCGAATAAATTTTTGATCTAGATTTCTTTCGAAAAAAACCAATTAAGCCACTCTCCAAAAACATAATTCGACTTGTTATCTATTCTCAACCATCACTGGGTCACCAGCCCCGAAACCTTCCCAACTTTCCTTCCCTGAAAACAACGGATTCTCCCACGCGGAGACGATGCTTCCAAGATCAGAACACTTCCGGTACGATTCACGAGAAGACCGCGGAGGTGTTTCGATTTCGCAAGGATAATGTCGCCTTACGTAAGGCAACCGGAATTCGCGTGTAGGTGCCAACGTATGATACTCACACATTGGAAGAATGGCAAAGGGACGGTGCATATAACGAAGAAAAAAGACCGAAGGGGGACAGTGCATATGGTGAAAGAAAGGCCGAGGCACGGTGCGGTTCCGGAGGCACTGCATTCGTTGCAACACCGTAGCGATCGGTAGACGACGACGAAATGCAACGAAGGCGGAGCCGGTTGCTTGCGGTTTATATACGCGAAGAACAAGCGACGTGGCAACCGACACGGAAGGCCTTGTCCGCCAGGACTACCTAACTGCATGGTGCCCACGCGTTTGCCAGGATCGAGAAAAAAGGACCAAGGAAAAAGTCGTGCCAAGGTCTTCGGTGCATGGAGACGCAGCGAAACGCATTTCACAGTCACCAATTCTTCCATCTAGTCTTGAGGAACGATCGGAAAGGTTCTGGATGGTCTCTCGATTAATGAATATTGGATCTTGATTGTTTGAATCCGTTGATACAAGGTGGACAAATAACAGCGNAAATCGACCCGCCGAAATTCTGGCGCAAACACGAAAAACTGGCCGCGTTTCCGCGGGAATCATCGTCGCTGGTGCGCTCGATACGGTATAAAATGAATTGCGCGTATTATTTCGCGATGAACACCCTACCGGTATGACGTTTCTCGATCGAATTTCACGTTAGCCTCGGAGAGCTAAAAAATTATTCTTATTTAAGAGGAGCGGACAATTTCCGGAAAGGTATTTTAACCTGATTAACTGAAATGAAATTGGATATTTCTAGCTAACTGGAGTTATTTCTGAGATTCTAAGTAACATGTCACGATTTCTACGTTGCCGGTTCTGCCAACGTTTCTAAATATGTTTCGAACTGATTCAACGCGAATAAATTTTTGATCTAGATTTCTTTCGAAAAAAACCAATTAAGCCACTCTCCAAAAACATAATTCGACTTGTTATCTATTCTCAACCATCACTGGGTCACCAGCCCCGAAACCTTCCCAACTTTCCTTCCCTGAAAACAACGGATTCTCCCACGCGGAGACGATGCTTCCAAGATCAGAACACTTCCGGTACGATTCACGAGAAGACCGCGGAGGTGTTTCGATTTCGCAAGGATAATGTCGCCTTACGTAAGGCAACCGGAATTCGCGTGTAGGTGCCAACGTATGATACTCACACATTGGAAGAATGGCAAAGGGACGGTGCATATAACGAAGAAAAAAGACCGAAGGGGGACAGTGCATATGGTGAAAGAAAGGCCGAGGCACGGTGCGGTTCCGGAGGCACTGCATTCGTTGCAACACCGTAGCGATCGGTAGACGACGACGAAATGCAACGAAGGCGGAGCCGGTTGCTTGCGGTTTATATACGCGAAGAACAAGCGACGTGGCAACCGACACGGAAGGCCTTGTCCGCCAGGACTACCTAACTGCATGGTGCCCACGCGTTTGCCAGGATCGAGAAAAAAGGACCAAGGAAAAAGTCGTGCCAAGGTCTTCGGTGCATGGAGACGCAGAGAAACGCATTTCACAGTCACCAATTCTTCCATCTAGTCTTGAGGAACGATCGGAAAGGTTCTGGATGGTCTCTCGATTAATGAATATTGGATCTTGATTGTTTGAATCCGTTGATACAAGGTGGACAAATAACAGCGATGGTTTCGAGGAAAATTAGTTGTTAGAAAAATATGATAAAATTGATTTAAACCGATCGTGGAAAACGAAACTATTTGTAGCAGGATCTAATTAACAAAATAGCGGAAAATCAAAGGCAAGAAACAACGTTTTTCCTTTGATCGAATAATTTAGAGTACCTATGCATGGGGTCCGTCGAGGTTTTTCACAGCGCGAATTATTATGCTAGCAAAAGCGTATCTTGCCAACGCAACTTGAAAACGAAATAGCCGTGTCAAGGTCTTGGCGACGAGACTCGCAAAGTGCATCGCAAACAAACAACCCGTGTCATCCTCTTCTGTTGCACGTTCTGCTTGCTACCTCGGCCTCCTTTTCACGAGGCGAAGAATTTTTCTCGGCACGAAAATCTCAACTGTTTCCAGCTGTCTCGGGGAACGCTTGTTTGGAAGAAAAGTGAACAGTGAGCGAATTAAATCGTCGCGGCGACAGTACGTGCCTTTTCAGATCTCTCTGTTCCGGATCTCTTTTTCGTTCCCAGTTTCCCCGGTCGACTACTTAAACGTCGCTACTCCTGTCCGAGACACTTCCGTATTTTCGTGTTGAAACAGCAAACGAAAGTGGCCACTACGAGATCAAGCATTTTTGTTGTGCCCATAAATAATGCAAACGTAGAGCATCAATGCAAGGGCTATCACTGTTACAATCACTAGACAGAGATTTCGCCCAATTTCAATTTTCCCCTTGGTATAAATATTCTGATTTTTTTTCAATAGATTCGTTACCCATCCAACGTTCGGTATCCGAACGAAATTACAGCTCGCCCCAGTATCAACCCCTCTACTCTTTCGATCGCGCGACAGCGCGCAATTACATTAAACTACCATGACAACATTTTGCGATGCACAAAACGCTGTGTACGTGTACGTAAGAATACGCGGTTAATGTCGTGGAAGGGAGAAAGGAGGAAGATAGAAAAGACAGGGACCGACAAATGCACGCACACCGTGGAAAAGGGAGAAGCGGAGTAAAGGTCGTAAAAGAGGCGCGCCATAGAATGGCATAATTGCGGCTTTAGCGTGCCTTAAAGCGTACGCTCGCGGCGTTTCGAAGACTAGACTAACTTTTTTCAACCTGTACCTTCCTCTCCATTTATTTTTTTGTTTTTTTCACCCCGTGAACATCCTCACTTCCTCGATCCGAACGCTAGCTCGTCTTTGGGAAACGCAAGCGTTCTTCTGACGAGATTCAAACGCGTCCTCGTGGTATCCACGGTGAGCAATAATGCTCACCTGAAAAGGAGAACGACGTATCATCGTGCGAACGCAATAATAAATCGCGATGACGACAAACTACGCGCGACTGTCAATAATTTATTGCGTCAACGCCGATCAGACCTCTCGTTCATGCTCGTTCACGGATAACCTTCGATGCTGCGTCTTCTATTACGATTGCTGGTGTGCATCGTGATGACAACAATGCTCGAAACTATTCGATGACGTCGTCATCGATGATGCATAGCCACGATAATGTAACAATGCTTGCGACCAAATGTAATTAACCTTTTTGACTGGCGAAGACACCACGAGCGAGCTTGAAGATCGATAAACCAACGAGTATCTATAGTTACTCGTTCACGATTATCTCCGGATGCGAATTTAATGGCGGAATTTGAATACCTCGTTAGACAGGGCGAGTAGAAGGGCGTGCGGCTGAGACGCGATTCAGTTCTCGATCGGATGAGAAAAGAGCCATTGAAGAGCCGAGAAGTAATGAGCTTTTTCAGAGGTTCGCGGTGTTTGCGAATAGTAAATACAATTTGAGAAAGATTACTCTTGGGCGGCGATTAAGGAACCCCTCTGGTTATTTTAGCATGTACATATCGGTGGTATATCGGTGGTATATCGGTGACTCGTGAACCAAGATCATTTCGAAAAGCTTCTAGATGAAGAGAGCTCGATAATAAAATCTGAAGAAGTTTTAAGTTAAAGTAGTTTACGTTCGAAAGTATGATCGTTTTCATGATCGAAAAGCGTGCTTCAAAAGTATGAAGCAACCCAAGATTGCGTGTAGCCTTGAAAAGAATCGTAAAACTTCCAGACGGAAACTATCAAGTGCCCTCAACGTGTTTGACGACAATCTCGAATTTCCGATAGAGGCCAACGTACACGGGTAGGGCTTCGCCCGATACTTTTGGAGTGAACGACACGCGAGAAACGATCATAAAAATCTAACCATTAAAACGTTCACCTTCCAAAGAGTATACAAAAAGGGCGATAAAAACGAAATGAGATATTTTTTGCCTCGAATACGGGCGTAATCGAAGCAAGGAAGGAGAAATCCTCTTAGCATTATTCTTTTTCAAGCCTCGTTCGTTATACCGAGAGAAATTAGCGGACGGATCGGTATGATTAGAGTGGAAAAATGGGAATGCATACTGTGCCCGTATACCGTGTGTGTGGGTCGCGGTAGAGAAAGCACATCGAAGACATTATGGCTGTTGTGCATGCACGCTGATTCGATCTGGCGCCGCACCTTCGCACGAACTAATAATTAGACACCTTTATACAATTCTACCCTCGGCGCTAACCGCGCGACAACCCCCTGCAGCATTTGCCTTCTTCAATAAAGGAATGAATTTAGTGCTAAGAATAGTTTCTTCGTTCTTTTCGATTTAAAAGCTGGCGTGTAAAAAGAACTGACTTAAGTGCTTGTAAATAATCATTCATAATTTATACCATTTTACGTCACGTTTTACCAAAAAATTCAAAGAAGTATGCAAATTTTATCCCTCGACGATCGATCGCCATTTTAATGCGTTCTCTATTATCTAATATGTTCGTTAATGCCAGGTTATCTCGCGGTGTTTAACACCAATATTCTAAAAAGTATTCCTATTTTTTTCATCATAACCCTCTGGTTGCGGTCCAATAAACCATAAGAGGACTCCGGTCCGCAAAAGTGTTCCATTAACCGATGCACCGGCTAATTTATCACGGGACCACGCGATTTTATTGCAACTACGCAATAATTAGACGCCTTTATGCACTTTCACCCTGTTCTTCGTATAAACCGACCAGGCCCTAGGGCGAAGATTAATGTTGATACACTTCTTTTTGCACGAGCCTCCGTTCCATTATCTAACAGCTGCCTCAAAGTCTGAGCCTCGCAATTTTGTACCAGCGGCCCAACGATTTTTTATATAACTCGCAAACCTGTCCTTAGCTCGTACCTCTTCTCTCGGTTGCATCACCACTCCCCTCTCTATTCTATGACCGATTAAGCGGTCCCATGTATCGAGCCGATAAAATTATACAGGCATAACGTACGCCCTAATGGTGTTTCATCGCTTATTACAAGCACTAATTTGACTGGAGCCGTACAATTTTGTTGAACAGACTCGTTGCACTTAAGACACATCGCTGCTTGGATATGTGATTCACCATTTCGAGCTGCCCAAAGAAGCTTCAACGTCCAATCTCGTATATAGCCGGACGTTTTGCTTTTATTTGTTGTTTAAGAGAGAACTGCATATTAATGCCACGGTGTTAACGGTGGAAAGTAAAAGGTTGCATTGAAAATTTATCAAAGAATCCTGCAAGGGTGGACGTTCCTCTGGAGTATAGGAAAGGGAACGATGGTACCCGAACCTATACAGTCCATTATAGGACAATGATTCCATTATAGTCTCATTCTTCCTTCGACAATTTCTATTCACCAACAGGATCTGCTCTCGACGATCTTGCTAATTTGAAATCAATATCCGGCAATACCATCGTCGACCTACAATTGTCGCGCTAATAAAAACCCCGTTGATGGCGTTCGCCAGGTAAATTGCCTTCAACTATTGTCGAGAGTGTAGGGCAAAGAAGGAAAGCCACTCTATTGAGAGAGGACAAATAATTTTTCTCTATGATTGGCTTCGATGGGTCGCGATTTCTATCAAACGGCAGATGATATTCTCGAGTAAGGAAAAAAAGGAACGATACCAGCGAACGAATAAAAATTTTATCAAAAGTATCGTCTTATATACACAAGCGTTTGAATATTTTTTTTTTCTTCAGAGGTTTTCCTTATACTTAATCGTATGTACGAACGTCACGTCGTATTAATTTCTACGTATATTCAAACGACACCTTCTGCGGAAAATTGCAAGCTCATGGATGATACGTACAAACGTCGTACAAGAGGCTTGATCCTCAGTCCGAGGAGAAGAGACACTGTATACAATTTTCATTGGACCTCGTTTGATAGCTGAAACGACGTTAAACGATCCGTTGCCGACCGACAGACGGGTGTTTGACGGCAATAGTGGTCGGTAACTTGCTTGATTATCACGACCCGTTCGTTAATCAGCAGACGCAGTTGTTTAATTGCAACCGCAGAGCTTCCCTGGTACAAGCAAGGACTGTGTCGTTGGTGTGACATCCGAAACCAAGTTAGAAATTCATATTCGAGCAAGAAGCGCATTATCCAAGCCTAAATTAAAATTCATTTCAAATATTTCCTAATTTAAAATACCTTTTATCGCATAAAAAGAAACGATCGAGACTAACTACTGGAAGTTCACAAAACCTAGCGACTGGCATGTTTCTTACCGCAATCGGTTAAAAGATCGTATCGCTACGTTTCCCGTGAAGAGCAACGTTTAAAAGAACTCTTGTTCTTATTTCTATTCCGCACTTTACATTAAGCACCATCGATCAAGTAACTTCATCGCATTAAGTACCATCGTAACATTCGAATCGCGTTACTGCCGCGAATCTTTTTTGTCGATCAAGCCCCATAATAACGACCCTACACACGTATTTCCTTAAAAAAAAAAAAAAAAACATAAACCGTTGCCTTCCAAAGGGCTCATGGATTCGATTAGCAGTGCGTGAAACACAGGTAGACTCTCGAAGATATTAGAAGAGGTTCTCGCGATTCTCAAAGTTTCGAGCGCGCGTGTTCGTGCGCGACACGGGAAACGAGCGGCCATGCTTCACGGTGCATTGTTCCGAGCGGTGAAGGATCACGCAGGGGCCCCCTTTGTATTCCGACGAGGCACCCCGAGCATAACTTTTCTCGGGAAGACTTCGCGCTTGTAATGTCGGCTCCGCGACGAAACACCGTGTCCCGAGGAACTTTCCGCCGGTTGCAAGTCTCCCAAAGCGGTACGCGACCGAAACAATGGCACTCGAAAGGGTTTGTGTCTCCGACGTAACATCTGTTAGACGGGATTCCGGGCCGCGGACACACTTCCGTGATTAATCAACGTAGGTAGGATCGATTTAGCGTAACAGATCGTCCATGGCGCCGACTGATACGAGAGGTATCCGAGCGGCGGTGTTACGCTAATTAGAATGCATTTATTAAATCAATCGGATGCTCGTTATTTATTAACGATACCCGTGAGCGCAGAATTCTCGCCAAGGATTTATCGATAAGCCGTAACGAGGACGCGACCAGGAAGCGTGTCGGTTCCTGGGAACGGCGAGAGAAAAAAAGGAAGTCTCTTCGGTACACAAATTACGGGAATATCGATAGCATCGTTAGTGGGGGCCAATTGCGGCCTTAACTAGCTGCTCGGATGAGATTCCTTATGCGTTTATCATTTTTCTTCGCGAACATCATGTCTAAAAACGGTGCTTTCACATTTGGAGTAGTCGTTGAGATTCTTAGAGCATTTTCTGTGGCGACACTAGAACTTGAAGCGATTAATCGATCGAAGTAACTATCTGCCTCATTGAGAACAATTAGAAGTTGCAATGAAATTACGGCGACGAAGGAAGAAGCGTTGGCTCGTGAAACTTCTACTCGAGATGTTTCAATGACACAGCCAATGGTACCGTTCGTAAAAGTTGCACGATGGAAAACACATCTTCAAAGAGTTAAGGACATAGCGGCATAGAGGGTTGAAGAAGACAACGAGAAAGAAGACGGAGAAAGCTGTGGAGGCGTGTCTGCGTGTAAAGTCCACCGGGAGAAGAGTTCTGGCGTGGGCTAGGCGAACGAGCAGCCTTTGCCGCATAATGGATGACTTCCTAACGACACTTTAAGATAGTTCTCACTCCTCGTCGGCCTCTGTTTTTCTGCCATAGCGAAATACTCGGTATCTCGTTGTGCTGCACGCCGCAAATTTAGTCGGAAACAAAGACGAGGAAAGCGAGGAATAATAGATTTTTTTTTTTTTGTCGATTCCATCGTTTGTTTCGCCAACTTCGGTAACGATTTAAACGTGAGACGCTTTCGAAGATTCGAACTCCGAACGAACAACCCAGATTTCCTGCTTATTGATATTCCCCCTAACGCTCGGGACGATATAACTTCGACAAATTAAATGACATTCGTAGTTCTAGAAATTTTGAAAGTACCGCATGGAAAGTTTCGACCGTTCCCCTTGGATGAAGAATCCAACAGGGGATGATGAATCGTTTCGCTGTTCACGGATTAACGGGTGAGAAGAGCACTCTGGAGAATAGTGAAATTTATAGAAGCGACGACAGTGGAACGCACAAGACAACGGTTTTCTTTGAACTTTCTCGCACAGGTATTTTCTACTTGGTACCTCTCGTTCCCCTTCTGTAGACCGATGGGAAGGGGAAAGTGAAGAAATTGCGCGAAAGGCCAACAAGCTCGGTTAATACGAACAAGGGACTCCTTCGGGACATTAAGAACTTTCTTTCCAATTTCACAATTCCTTTTTTTCTAGCCAATAGGGAGAGGTAACATTGTTATAG
Source organism: Ctenoplectra terminalis (assembly GCA_019453375.1). Classification (NCBI taxonomy): domain Eukaryota; kingdom Metazoa; phylum Arthropoda; class Insecta; order Hymenoptera; family Apidae; genus Ctenoplectra; species Ctenoplectra terminalis. The sequence goes on along the minus strand of SMSQ01021553.1, from coordinate 319,321 downwards.
AAACCCAGCATGACATTCATTACAAGGCACCATATTACGAAGTTAACACCAAGTATACACCAAGTATTTCGTTTCGTTTCATATTTTTCGATTTCACACACTTACTTCATCGCTTCGATAAAAAGATAAGAGTTTTGGTTTGACCTTGAGGTTTCAAGGTCAAATATTTATTCTGACACGATTTAATGGGGTTTTGGAAAGACCTTATTCCGCAGTTTAATATTTGACGAAGTTATCGAAACGTTACAACAACGTTGTGCAGGATTCAAAGGACATTTTCATTCGTCCGTACTATACACGGCTGGTTGGCTGTGCTTGTTTGCATGTCGTTAAGCCTTGCTACGCGTTTCCACCGCGAAATGCACTCAAAGGGAATAGAACGAAACCTTTGTGTCCTTTTCGCGTATTGAGTTCCGCGCGAACCTTGTCAAGACATTCATGACTCTTTGCTGCAATTTTGCACGAATCTGCTCGGATTTCTTTCGAAACTTTCGACTTTGTTACAATTCAAAAACATAAAACAAGTATATGTCATTGCACCCATACCCTCTTGTTCTTTTTATCTCAAAATTTTAAGGTACGCATGATTGATACTTTTTATAAAAGTTACGATTTAAAAAATGTTTTTTTCAATTAATACAAGTATCGAGCTATTCGAAAGATCGATAAAATTGCGAATATTAAATTTAACATGTGATTAACGTTGCATTGCGAGGAAAAGGTGCAGTCCAACGAGTATACCTAGCTCCCATCGTGTTCGGAGCCCGATCAATTTTCCACGATCTCAAAATACCCGATCCCTTTTTCCCCCAGGTCGGAAAAAAAGCCAGCGTACGTCGCGGCGCATATTCCGCGAAGGCACACCATCGAAGCTTTAAATTTTCGTAATCCATCCAGGACATGGGCCGCCAGGACATTGATACCGATAGCGCAAGCGCGCCGCACTACGTCAACGAGATACGCCCTGTGCGACGACGACACGTATACGCGTGCACGTTTTCTCTGCACGTACATACGTGCAGAAAGTGGCTCGGTCGCGCGCGCACGTTCGCGATTCGTGAATCCTCCGGTGCGAACGTCCTGCGAGAGGCATTGTCCTGCGGCAGGAATAACGTGCGCGCGGCTATCGCGATTTGATTCCGATTCAGGGGAACATGGTCGGCGATATCGGCGATATCGATGAAAAATAACCGCAGTGATTTGTGACGCGGCGTAGGAAGCGCGCGATAAAGATACGCGACGATGAGGACGCGATAAAAAAAAAAAAAAAAAAAAAAAAAAAAAAAAAAAAAAAAAAAAAAATTTTTAAG
>SMSQ01021553.1:277449-317578 GCA_019453375.1 Ctenoplectra terminalis | reverse complement strand
AGAAAAAAAAAAAAAAAAAAAAAAAAAAAAAAGGAAAAAAGGAAAAATTTATCGCGTACTCGACGAGAATGGTGGACTATTCGTATTTCTTCGAGATCGTTTGAAAACGAAGTAACGTCATCGATCGGTCGTTTTTCGTAATTCCTGGCACGGCTTGTCGAGCTAGAGGAGAAAATATTTCTCCTCGCGAATAAATTTCAAGCTCAAAGAAGCAACGCGTTGCATAACTTGGTAGCCTTGAAAAGTTTCATTCGATACCGTCTTCTTCTAACTTTCACGCGCATACCATCGCCACGGTAGCGATACTTTTACGTGTTTTCCAAAGACCGAAGCTTGGGTTTAAATCATTCGATAAAACGATTACGCGGGACACGTTCCTGTCAGAGGTTCTCGCAGGATTCTCACGGCGACCGCATCGCGGAGATTCTCCGCGGACGTAGTCATGCGAGAAAATAGACGACCGATCGACTGATGATGATTCAGATTTAAAACGTGACGGAGTCGAAGGTAAACAGGAACTTCGTGATCCTTCTTGCCGTTTCCTCGTACTAATCGTTGAACCTCGAGCGGCGCTGATAAATGGATACACGCGACAGAGAAGAATTAACGGGGCTCGGAGATTTTGGAATTTATTAGACATTGACTTTGGAACTCCGTTTTCAACATAGTTGAAACACTCGATTCTTGTTTTAATTTTTTTTTCAATACTACTTGAAAAATTGAGAGACAAAAAATAAAGAGTACATACTCCTCAGAAGTAAGACACGAATTAGACGGTAATTAAAAAAACAACTTGGTAAACTTTTAAAACGACTGCAGCCGATACTCAATCGATCGATGTCTGCACGTCCAAGTATATATTTGTCTTATTGCATCCAAAGCCTCGGTGGCTATTACAACTCACACGGCATTGGCCTTTTTACAAAATTCTAAGTCTCTTTGAGACCACTGATAACGTGCCTCCACTCTTTCGAACTTGGCGTTCAATTCAGCCCAACGAAATGATTAGAAGGCAATCTAGAAAATTACGTAGTAATTTTCCGCGAAATCCATTTCATCGCTCGCATCCTTTAATTAATTAAAATTATCGGCAACTAAATGGATACACCCTATCTATGAACAAGGAACGAAGAGAAGAAAGAGAAGTAGGAAGAAAAATAGGAAAAGAAAGATAAGAACAACGATGGAACGTCGATTATACGAGGGTTCAAGGTGCTTTCCACCTATTTCTGCTTATCCTCCATCGTCCCTCTTCCCCCTTTTGTTCGCCCTCTCCTTCGCTGTCCTGCAGACTCGTGGATTACGGGCGGGACTATTGCCAAGCTTAGCTTGTGGTCGATTGCCTTTACGAGTTACCGAGCATTTGTGTATTTCACGGTGGACCGTTATGACTGCGACCACAGGAAGAGTATGGACGCTTATCCGGCAAAGGATCGACCGATTCGGGATCCGCGACTTCTCTTTGCCCGGCCTGACAGGATTAACGCGATACGCATATTCTCGCGCGGACATGTACACCTCCCTTATAATCCCGCTCCGATTATTATCTTCCAGGAGAGAAACGTGAGCAAGATTTTTGGTAAAAATGATTTCAATATTTTATGAGTCGAGTTTACTTTTAGCGAAACCAGAAATTTTAATCCAATTTTAAAATAAGAAACCACTCTAGATGTTATAATATCGAATCATCTTCTCTTGTTTCAGGTATGTACCGAAATACTCCTACCACGAAGCAACCCAAATTATATTCAAACTTGATCGAAAATTCTACAAACACAGATACACGTAAGTTCCTCTGATCGATGTACTCGTCTTCCCGATGGCGCTTACAAAAATACACCCTCTCTGACGTTATCGCTGACAACTATATCCACGGAAACACCCATGGCCCAGCGATTCGAGAAAACACGTGGTCCCAGGAATCTCGCTTTTTTTGAATGCCTCGCGCAGTTCCGTCCAGCTTGTGCTGTCCCTTTTCCCTTCGGTTCGGCGGTTCCAGAAAGACGAGTGGCACCCGGTGCATGACCAGAATCGATTATGTTTTTCTCCGTGGACGCGAATTAATGAGAGGCGATGGCTCACGTGAATTCCGACGGCAACGTCTGCGTCGCTGGTGAACGATCGAACGGAAAGGGACGAAGGAACATCGAATCGCGTGTTATCGGAGCGACGCGTCTAAATGCTCCAAGTATACGCCTAATGCCAGACCACGGGGCCTAATCGTCGTATGCAAATCACAGGGCGGCACCGGCCACATTCGTATAATCAATGGTCTAACTGGCGATCGATGCCGATACGACCGCCGCTCACGTATTTTCCAAACGTACTCTAATTCGACGTTCCCTAATTTCCCCGGCAATTTTCGTACGTGCTTTATCGTACCAGACGACGCCGGTACGAAGGGAGGGTGCTGAGGGGATTCGACGTTCAGGGTTCTTTCTTCGAGGGTGGTTGCTCCGAATCATTATGAATATTCCTTATTTAATTGTTTTTTATTTATTATTATTGTTATATATATATTTTTTACTTACTATACGTATCAATTTTAATTAAGCATCGACAGACATTCTTTTTTCTCGGTTTTTAATTTAACATGCTGTTGAAACGATCGTTTCAAATGATCGATTTATTAATTTTGAAACAGCGTGTAGGCTGAAATGTCATGCTTCTTCCAATTTGTTCAGTTTTGCATTTAATATTAGATCGAAATCGAACCGAGTCGCGACGTTTCTTCCTCTCTGTTAAGCAAACATTTCTGTTTCCATTTTTTAAAAGAGGATTCATTAATTTACATACATCCGTTCCGATCGACGATTCTCGGCTTCTTGATATTCACGTCGTTTTCCGTTTCAAGGTCTCATTTATACTCGGTTCGCGGTCTAAACGCCTCCACAGATGTCCAACCGATATTCGTGGATGTACACAATGAAAAAGTGACAAAATGACTGGTAGAACAGAGCGAGATACCATCGGCGAACAAGAATTTCTACGTCGTCAACACGCCGCTCGACAACTTTTTAACTATGCCACTTCACATTTCGCAGACGTCGCATCGATCTTCTGTTTTTTTCTTTCCCTCTAGCCCTGGTTAACGTATCTCAGAACCGGGCAGTACAGCTGTCTGTTATTTCAACCAACAGCCGATTAGCATAATCACGCGGTTCTCTTTTGCGAAACTTTTCTCCGGTATAATCTAGCAATGTAAACCCACGGAACGATGCAACCACGCGACACGTGTTATTTATATCTCAAAATCCTGTAGGTGCCAAGCGTATGCAAAAATTCGAACTGGAATACGCGATCATTCATAAAAACGTCTCTATTTGTAGAATCTCAGAATGGTACGGAAATTCTCTTTGCCGGAAAATATCAATTGGGTTCGTCCCGCTAGATATTATAATAAATTCAGTCGTAAAAGACTTGGAAAACGTAGAAACTATCGAGAATCCTGCACGAATATAATTTATTACCGACATTAAGCTTCGATATCGATCCGGTGTCGCAGTGAAAGACGTCGAAACTCGATTTAGTTGGAAAGAACGTGGTAGCATTGAAAGTGCGAGCAATAACTTCACGAGGAACCATTTCTCGAAAAAAAGACCGCGACCAGATCGAAGGAATTCGAGGACACGGTGTATCTCGAAAAACGGAGCTACGGCGACAAGGAAATTTCCGAGGGAATTTCTGACGAGCCCAGAGGGCCAAGATAAATCGGTGAACGTATCGATCAGCTGGAGAAAACGAAGAGCCGGCGAGCACTCGAGCTACGAGAGGCATCCAGATTCGGGAGATTTTACGGTCCATCGCTCGTCTTACAAAGCGTAGATTCCAGCTTCTTTCAGCGAGCTAACGAGCCGAAAGGCGGAGGGGAAAAAAAAGGAGCAATTACGGGGCGCACCTCCCAGGGAAATGGCACGCTTAAGCGCCGCGAGACAATGGGACCGTAGCGCGAAGATGATTTTATTTTCGCGTGTACGATAATTGCGACTCTGGTGGTCGACTGTCCTCGGTAATTTTCCATTTTCCATTTTCCGCTACGTTTGTTTACCTCTTTTTTTCAAGCTTTACCGTGGTAAAACTATCCACCTATTTCGCTACGGAATACACATTTAAACGCGTTTCAGCATTTCTTTTAGATAACTTGGTAAATTTAATTTATCATAAAATGTAAATCATCGAAAGAAACAGGCAAAGAAGATTTACAATCGATTCTTGATATTAATATTCATTACATTTACGAGATATCGAGTGTGATATCGTATGAACAGGCTATCCATCTACGTACAAAAGGTTGCTTAATTATTACGTTTCGATTAACCATGGAATCTTCGATCTTCATGGCGCTCGTGTGCGTGTACACGCGAGAACTCGGCGAGAACAAAGGACAAAAGAAATATCGTGGAGTCGAAGGGCCGAGGGCAGAGCTCGCCGCCTTGGAATTTCGACTTCGCGATTGCATTGCGCGCGTAGATCGTTCGATTCGATTAACGCGCGAATCGTGCGTAAGCAACACGCGGAAGACATTTCTACAAATTTTTTCCGCGCCCCGTAATTCTTGTTCCGTTGTGGGTAAAGGCGAATCGATGATCGTAAAAGAATCTCCGTTCCCTTTCGTATTTGATTATTTTATAAGTTTCCATATAACAATATATATATACATAAAAAGAAACAGAACAAATAAAAAATTTCCTAAAACAATTTTAAAGAACGTATTTGAAATACACGATCAGCAAATTTCAGAATGGAAATCATTTTTCACGATAAATCAAAAAAAGGAAAAAAAAAGGAGCAGAAAGTGGGGATGATCTTGGACGAGGAATTTTAATTAAAATCCACGGTTATCAGACTAACGTTGCCGAACAGACGAAGGAACTTTGAAAGAACATCGAAAAATACCACGAATGACGAACGAACGAACGAATGGCCCTACCTTTCACCCCCTTTTGTAGATCGTCACGCGTATTATTTATTCACGTCACGGTTCACGGGGATCGAAGAATACCCGAACGTTCTCGCATGGTCTGGTAGCTGAAAGGTGCACGAAAAGGAGTAGCAGTTCGATGGGGTGGTACAGGGGGAGAACAACGAGGATGCGAGGAGTAATAAGTCGAGATAACGAGCTTTTCTATGCCCCACCCCTCCTCCTGCATCGAAACGGAAAATTAATTAAGTGACTCCCAAGATTCGCCGGGTATTCTTAACCTTCGAAGACACAATGAACGAGAAATTGTGCGAGGGAGAGACCGAGGAACGAGCAGGCCGATTCAACGGGGGTAAGAGCGAGACAAACAGAGGAGGAAGATAGCCGGCTATCAGGGTCATTAGTTACGGATGTCCCGTCCGAACCGGGACCACTCTCGTCTCGATAAACAGGAGGCCCTACGGTCGAGACAGTCAGAGAGAAAAGAAGGCGGCCCAGCGGGGGGAAGTTTCGAAGATAGGGAGAAAAAAAGGGAAGAAAGAGGACACAGAGGGAGAAGCGAGGGAAGAGCAGAGAGGGCTGGAATAATAATTATAGGGCCGGTAATATAACGGTCAGCGTGCCCATTATCTGGCACTCTTAAAGTGCACTACGTTGTTTGGAAGATAGGAACGGACCCGCGTACCTTTCCATTTCTCGTCACCGTCGCTCATCTTCTCGCCTTTATCTGGTCCGTTACGTCTTCTCGTCTCATACCCTCGACGCGTCGTCGAAATTCTCCAGGCAGATCGTGTTAGAGAATTACGCGAGTAAAGTTCGAGGGTGTATCGACGATGCCGGGGACAGAAATCTCATCTCTGGAGGTTGCTACTCGTCCGAGCGAAGATTATGTCCCCGAGGCGGTTCGCGTCTTTGCTCGATTCCACGTCCCGGCTACCAACTGCTGGCTGTTAACAATTGGTTGGAACGAGATTATCGAACGCAACGCGACGTGGGAATTTCGAGCAGCCTCGTGATTTCTGGTGGCTGGCTTGAAGAACGGCGTGCGGAAACGAGCGACAGAAGCGCTGAAATTTCCACGTCACGTAACTCCCGGTACGCATACACCATGCACGTGTATACACACACGTGAACTCCAACGCATTCAGCGTGACGAATCACGGTCGTCGGACACGGACACGCTGGGCACGCGTGAAAAGATCCGCGAGTCGGTGTGTCCGACCGCTTTTCAGGGAAGATACGAAGAGATTTTCAACGACTTATGGGAGTTGACCGTGAAGGCAGGAGACCAGTGGCAGGGGAAAAGGTAAGACGGTCGGTCCGGATGGACTTTTCAAAGGTCGGTAAGACCCGCTGAAGTAGATTGCACGGGTGTCACGGTTAATCGGATAACTTAGAATCGAAAGCCGGACTTTGACTCTTTCGTGCACCGAATCACAGTGCTTTTCAGCGTCTGCTGTATTATACATCGAGGGGATTTTAAGAAATATCGGTGCGCCGCAGTGGAAATTAATTGCTGCGATAATCTGAAGAGTGATCGCTCGAAGGAATCTTTCCCTTCTTACGCTGATAAATAGCTATCCGATAGAAGTCTGACATCGATAGATTGTTGTACAGGAACGAACTTATAACTGTACTTTGACAACGTTTTTAAAGATAATCGAAATAACGGTACGAAATGGCGAGACAAGCTTAAGAGAACCATCGTCTCTACAATTCGAAATTATAATTGTCCTATCGCGGAATAACCCTTCGAGAACGTTCCTGAGGAAAAAAGCACCTGCAATCTTGTGCTCCAGCCTTCTTGTTCGCCTTACTTTGTAACCTCTTTCTGGTAGTTGTGAAGCTGCCTCGTCATATACGCGTTCGTTCGCAAATGTATGCGTGCACGCCCGATCCATTCGACCGGATGGCCACTTTGTGCGTGCGAGAGCGTGAAAATCGCTGCGTCGAGAACGGGTCGGCCTGTAATCCAACGCAATGACGGACTCGAGCGTCGTGTATTCGCGATGAAGATGATCAAGATCAGACCGAAAATGTGGTTCGCAAAACCCCCGTCCGCGACGTTTATTTCCACGCGAATGTATCTTCCGCCAGCTCGAATCTAAACCCTATGAATAAAACAATGCCTCGTCTGCCGTTGTTTTTACACGCTCGTAAATATTTCCACCACTCTGTTTTTGTTGCATCCGAGTTATTCCCAAGACAAGAAATTTATGTACGCTTCAAAAACTACCAGTATTAAGTGGAAAACTTTCACCGAGTAAATAAATATATCCCTCGATTCAATGTTCAAATAAAATAAAGGAAATTCTTGCGATAGAGCATGTTGAGCTCAAGACTCTACAAGAATCCTCGATTCTGCCCTGATGTCATTAACGAACCCTCAAAGGAACAAAAAGAGGAGATTTGAGTCGTTTTCTGTCTAGATGATCACGTAGAAAAAACCTCGGTTTATTCTCTCTCGAGTACGCTTCCACAGGCACACTCTAGCCCTCGCGATTCGTTCGCGAACGAATATTCGTCTCGCTCGAATCTCGCCCTCGTTTCCCCTTGCGAGGGCATAGAAGAGCTTCCGTGTCGCTACCAGCCACAAAAGTGCTGCGACTTCGCCAATTTCTCAAGATCGAATGGACACGTAAACGAGCAGAATAAAAGTTGGACGCCGGTAACCCAGCAACAAGTGCACGACTTTCCCGATGTAACTTCATCGAACAGAGAAACCAGCCTCCAATCGCGCGGAAACCACCCACGACAACTTTCCGCTCGATCTTCCCGATCGTTTCTGTTTCTTAGTCGTACGGAAACAACGACTCGTTTCTCGTACGTTTGACACTGCTCGTCGACAAAAAGAACCGCGACACGATACGCCTGAAAATAGCGTTTGCCGGAAACCAAGGCGGAAGAGAAGAAACCTACCAAAACGTGATCAGGAAATTGCCAGTCAGCTCGTTTTGGCGAGTCATCCGAGAGGAACCGTGGCCATAGAGATCGTTTGTTGCCAGTTTCTGCAAACTGGCATTTGCAGCGGCTTTTCCGTGAAGGGAAAACGAGAAACATAAATGGGTCACGGATTTGATTTGCGTTTTCTCGTAGATCGTTTCATTGTTCCGTGAAAGTTTCGCAAGCGGCGGTCGATTTTAACGCGGCTCGGTTTGAATCAATTAACTGTTCGCGTTGCTGTTCGCACTCCTGAAGCTCGATGGAAATATCGAGTTTCGTGCCAACTTATTTGGCACGTTACGTCAACGAAACAACAAATTTCTCGCGAATACTATGAGTCTTGTTTCCGTAAACTTTGAGGATGGCTATGAACGGAAAAACTCGTGCACCGCGTTTGCTTTTCGGAGGTATTGTAAACATCGAAGTCTTACTTATGAATACCGAACGATCTATTACGTATCGNCCGTGAAAGTTTCGCAAGCGGCGGTCGATTTTAACGCGGCTCGGTTTGAATCAATTAACTGTTCGCGTTGCTGTTCGCACTCCTGAAGCTCGATGGAAATATCGAGTTTCGTGCCAACTTATTTGGCACGTTACGTCAACGAAACAACAAATTTCTCGCGAATACTATGAGTCTTGTTTCCGTAAACTTTGAGGATGGCTATGAACGGAAAAGCTCGTGCACCGCGTTTGCTTTTCGGAGATATTGTAAACACCGAAGTCTTACTTATGAATACCGAACGATCTATTACGTATCGTCTATGAAATCTTATATAATTCTTCCAAACCATTCGTCGAGATCGATACAAATACATAATATAACGTTAAATTGCTTTCTACGACCCTTTTCCACGCTCTATACGGNGTGCACCGCGTTTGCTTTTCGGAGGTATTGTAAACATCGAAGTCTTACTTATGAATACCGAACGATCTATTACGTATCGTCTACGAAATCTTATATAATTCTTCCAAACCATTCGTCGAGATCAATACAAATACATAATATAACGTTAAATTGCTTTCTACGACCCTTTTCCACGCTCTATACGTTCGATCATGGTTCCACCCCTGTCCCTCAAGCTTCTAAGACTATAAACAGGCAATTCTACCCTTGGATTCGAGCGGAAAGTGACCACGAGCGAGCTGTACGAGGCAGACGTGGCGGATCAAGCACTCGAGATGTCGTAAAAATATCGAAATCGCGTCCAGTGGCGGACGGCAGAGCTCGACGAGAAGAAATCCGTCCTGTGGACAAGAAAAGTGGCGCGATACTAGGAACAACGGTCTGCGTAATCCGAGCAGCGGTCGTGCTGGTGGATTTTTAAGGATCGTACGCGGCTTGTATCGGTACGCTTCTCTTCGTCTCTGTCCGAAGTCGTCTCCACCCTGGCCACTTCTTCGCAGAGGGCTCGGAATGGGTGTAACACGGGCTGCCACGATGCTGGCTGAGGGGTGGCGGGCAATATTTTAAAACGACCACGAGTCTGTTACGAGCAGAGGCTCTTGGCGAGTGCGCACGATGCTGAAGGGCTAGCTGACTCGTAGAAAGAGGTGGAACGCGTGAACAGAGAAATGGTGAAACGAGGAGAGAAAATGGAGGGCGTGCCTGCTGTTATCTTGCTTGTTCCCTGGATGAAATATCGACTAGCAGTTTCAGGCCTTCTTCCACTGCTCTTGCTTCACCTTCTTCTTCTTCTTCTTCTTCTTGTTCTTCTTGTGCTTCTTCATTCTCTTTCTCGTACGCTTCAACTACAGCTCCTTGAATGTTCTTCTCGAATACACACACACTCTCTCTCTGTTCTTGACTCCTGAATGCTGAAACGTTCCACGCTGTCCATCGCCGTACTGGGACCGTTCGGATCGGTCTTTTTCCTACTTTTCGGGACGGGTGATGGTACCTCTCGTCTTGGTGACGTATCATTACCATACATTGCTGACGGACCCATCGATCACCTTCAACCATCGTGGATGAAGCAGCTTCTCGAAGCGATCGACTCGAGGAAAAAAACGGCTATCGGTAGGGAGAGGTAGAGAAGTGCAGAAAGAAAGAGAAATAAAAAGGGGATGGAATCGAGAGACGTGGAAGAGGTGGGGGAGATAACGCGTGCAATCTTCTTCCGCTGCTGCTTTTCGCTCCTGTTCGATCGGATGAATGGATATTAGCTGGAACCAATGGCAGTTTCTTTTTTGAACTTCCGAACGAAGCTTCTCTATAACAATGGACCGAATTTCTAGAATGGAGCATGCGTGTTTGAAGCGGAAGTTCATCGACTGTCATAAAAGAAAGAGAAGAAAGAAAAAGAATGGAGCTGCTTTATCGAATTACCTACATTCAGTCTATCCTTGGTTCTTACGCCAGTGGCTAATAGCTCCTGTTATTTTTAGAAAAGGATTTGTTATTATGCATATAAGGTCTACACGGTTATTCTATTTCCCAACGCGTTTCGCGCAAACATGAAAACGACGCTGTCCAAAAAGAGATTCGAAAAAGCGTATTATCTCGCGACGGCACTGAATTAAAACGGGGAAGGGATTAGCGCGGCGCGCGGTAATTTTTAATTAGAAAAAACCGAGCTTTTTCTCAGCGGCGTTTACGTGCAACGAATTAATCGCCGCCGCAGTTTTAATTAGGCCACGTAACCGCTTGCGAACTCGCTCGCGATGAACCTCGGCCGCGAAACTCGTGCGATTTATTTTATATACCGACAACGATTAATCAGCTCGATGCCGCACGAGTATTCGCAAGGACGCGATTTACTTACACCGCCGAGCAATATTGTCCCACGACAACATAAACGTTACAATGAGACTGCCGATAGCTGTGTCCGCGATAATAATCCTGACGAGCTATATAAATTTCAGCGATCGCGTTAAATTCCTATTCGGTCGGAAAGCATGGATTTGTCGGGCAAATTGAAAGGTACAGGCGTGTCGCGAAATGTTAACGTCGCGCAGGCGGAAGCTTGTACCTGAGTATAATACGGTAAGTCGAAACGTCTGCAGGATTAAATCGTAATCGCCTGCTGAACTGTCTCTCGAAAATGCAATCTCTTAGCCGAATCGATTAGATCCGGTGATCTTGACGAGAAATGTCGCAGCAATGACGAAGAGAATAGTATGTGCCGAAGGAATATCGTTAAACCTTGAAGCACTGTAGTATTCGATTAAAATGAAACGAGTCGAGTGTACGAATGGAATTTTGTTTGTATAGCTTTTTCCCTCCGTATTAAGTACTGCAGCAACCGTAAGTTTGACGAAAATGAATGCAGCAGCGGTTGAAAGTGGAAAGTTAAAGGAAAGAAAAACATGGGATAGATTCGAGCAGCTGAATGGATTACAACAGTTGTCCCCGGAACAACAGATCCACGTACTACTTGCCGTTAGATTCAATGGCTAGGCGTGTTTCATTCATCCTCGACTCCTTCTTTTTACCCCAAAAACAAACACCAGCACCTCAACGCCAGTTCCTAATAAAACAGATCCGTTTGGCTCGTCAACTGTACGATAGAATGTTGAAACCACTAGCGAGAGATTTCGAGCACACAGCACCACGGTACCATTTATCCGTGCCAGAAGGCCGCGTAGAAATAAAAGGCATCGATCCGCGAAATATCCTATATACCGTAACGCGTACCATTGTGCTAGGCTGGATTTAATGTCGGCGCCGCGCGCGAGTGTCACAGAGGTTCGAGGAAATACGAGGGTTGCAACGAACAGGCAGAAAGAGAAGGGTAAAGGAAAGGGGGGAAACGGGCGAGAAGCTGGCAAAGGAAGAAGAGGCAAAGAAAGGAAGGTGGTGACAATGCGATCTCGACTCCGATACGGAATTGTCGGCGGCCCCGGGTACCGGGTTTCCTTTCTCTCTGACTCGTGAAATGAGCATAAGATTCTTCGGTTATTTCGCCAGCAAGCGAACTGCGAACGAACGGGCAGAGGCCTTCGCGCGATATCTCTCTGGCTTCCTATGCCTCGAATTGTGCGCTCGGAACGTTCCAAATATCTCTGCCGGTCCTTTTTCTTTGCCTTCCTCGTGGCCCCTGCTTCTCGACCCCTTGATCGTCTTCACCGGTACGGTCAGCGATGCACCTTTTGACCCTCGTCCGTACCTCTCCTCGTATTTCTCACATTACTTTTCGGATCCAGTCTTTCTTCGCCGCCACCCCTTTTTCCTGGGTCCTGTTCCGCGCGCTCCTCGACCTTGCTGTCGCGTAAGTTATTCGGCTTTTCGTTGTTCCGCGCGAGATTGCGCGTGCACGCGACCTCAGCCAGAGAATTTATCGAACGAGATATTCGGCGGAACGGAACAAAACCTGTCCCCGGAGATGTTTCTTCATTTAGGAATGAACCGGCTGGATCCCAAGCCGCGTTCTCCAATCGTCCGATACTGTTGGTTCAGAGGAATATTACGGAATCGCGTTGTTGAATTCTATAATTGTTTCGGTTGCCGATCGACCAGAGGCTCGGGAGCTATAGAAGCATTCAGTGGCGCGGGGATAGAGCATCGATCTCGCGTTTGAAAGAGCGATGATTGATCAGACCCATCCATCGTCGAGCAGAGAAGCTGAATTGCTTCTCCCACTCTGCTCCGATTGCCACTGCACGGAAACGCAGACTAATACGGGTTATACAGATCAGCACAGGTTAATTAATATTATTCCTTAGATTCTATACTATCAAATATTTTCATAAAAGTCAACCATCCTGATATAATTAACGATAAAAACAGAAAGAAAAAAAACTATCGATGTTACTCTATAAGTAACTACACCGAAAAGCCAGTGCGTACCCTCTAATCAAACATAAAATTATTCCTCTCGTTGTGCGCTGTCACGATTGAAAATTCCGACGTTTAAAAAATCATTTATTAACCGTGAATCCGGCACGGCGATAACGCGGAAGTGTGACGTCGAACGACGCGGAGGGGAAATAACTTCGCCGAGGGGGTGGAGAACGATAGCCGTTATACCGCGGCCTGTGTCCGCGAATCAAAATCAATAGCAATTACGTGGAACAATAACGAAAAAGAGGAGAGATATGGACAGAGAGGGATGGGTGGTAGAGGAAGGATCGGGCTTGGTATTAACAGGGATACGAGATGTTTTCTAGGACAGTTCATCTCGGTTGGATTTTTCCATTTTCGTCGCGGACAGCGAGAACCGTTTTATCGGCTTGAAAACTGTCGCGCCTCATTGTTTTCGGGGTATTGACCGAGAGAATGCGATAATCGAACCGAGAATGGCAATCGGGTGGCGTGTAAAGCGAACGAAATTAAACGATAATGCGCCTCGGTTGGCCGAGGCCGAGGCCAAAGAGAACTTTTCGAGAACGTGGGAAATGCAACCCCCAGCCCTGTGTCGCCATTGTTTCGAACTTCATGTCCGCGGTTCTGGTGTTGCTGGCCGTGCTCTTCTACTCTGTCGCCTTCTATTTGCCCTATCGACGACCTGCAAATTTATATTTTACTTGGCAACCGATTGATCGACGACGAACGATTCAAACGACCGTGTTAATAGAAATTTAAGTCCTGACACACGTATCTTGTTAAAGCTATGCTTTCTAATTGAATGTTGAGGTTGAAATTTCATCCAGGTGATTAATCGCTTACGAATATAAGTAATACTTGTAATTAATCCATGTAAAGATTGATTGACCTGAATAGTGTCAGATTTCAGAATACTCTATCAATACTCCTGTATAATACCCTTTTCTTCCAATGTGCTTCATTCTGATCACCTTCATTCATCCTAAACGCTCTCAACTTGTACACCCTGAAACTCAATGCCGATCGTCTTCCAAAACCATTATCGAAATCGCCCAATAGCGGATACCCTTTTGCAGATAGTTCTTACCCCCGGTTCACCGAATGGAATTCTACCTCTAAAAAGATCTATTCGATAATTACCAATACCCATGCCTTCGTTCATTCATTTCCTACTGCTTCTTCGTCAATCTTCCCTTTAACTCCGTTATGCAGATCGCTCCATTTATCGAGAAATCTCAGAATAAATACCTTACGATCTTGAATCGTTTTCGAAAGTCCCAATACCAACCTCCAAATCGACGAATTACGAGGGTCGATCGATTCATGGAATCGCTTGTGAAAAATTTGTTCGATAATCAACCCTTGCGTATCGTATGGACGTGTACCTTGACAAGAAACACTCGGAGGGTTATATCGAGCTCGACTAACCATTCCGAAACTATTTTCACCAGTTGGCGTATACAAATGGTCGAAACGGCCGACACAGAAATTCCCGATTCGAGTGGAACGCTCGATTCCGGTGAATACAACCGCGTATCCTAATTCCTGGATGTGAAAGACTGTTCGCGTTGCATTGCCAGGCTGGCGAGCCATCGACTAGCTATAGGTAATTCCAATTCCGTCGGTTAGCGCCTTCCATGGTCTGGTTGGATCGCTGTTGTACGCCTCGGCGAGGGTGGAGCACTGAATCTTTAAGGAAGCTCGTCCTGGTGTATCTCGTTGCCTTGTTCGCAACGCTCTCCCAGGGCGGCTGTAACTGACCTCGACGAAAAGGACTCGATCTTATATACCGCGGACTAAGTGCAACACTCCTCCCTCTTTCCACCGAACTTCCACCGTGAAATTTGCTTTCTTCTTTTTTCTTTGCTTTTCGGGATTCCTGTGGGAGGAATATTGAGGAAATTGCACGACGAGATCGTGCATCCAGCTTCCTTGTTTTGTTTTTCGTAAGAGTATCGAGGGTGACTTCAAATACTGGGCTTTGTACGGATTGATATACGTAACGTTGATTTTTCATTCGATTTGATACGCGAATTATATCGAAAAATCCTGAATTATACGTATGAACCTGAAACGATTTTATTTCAGAGAAAACAATGTACCGTTCATGCATCGAGAGGTGCAACATAGGATTTCAATAACCATAGAACCATTCGCTGCTCTCGCGTCGTTAAAATGTTTAAACACATCCTTCCTAAGTAGAAACAACGTGACCGGAACAAGAAACGAAAAATAAAATGCAGAAGGACGAGAAAATGCGCAGCTCGCGTAACGTTGACAGTGAAAAATATCGCCTGGTTAATACAATTATAAATAAAATTCAATTTTCAATCGCGTCGCCACCGCCTTCTCCAACAGGAGACAGCGATCGAGGGAATCGGTACGGGCCAAGAATTAAAGTCGAGCGAACACACCGTTCGTGCAAGAAGCGGAACTGTTCGCCCTATTGAATTAGCCAGTGCCAGCGAGTAAAAACATCGTCGGTAACCTCGTTAACGAACGTTCAATAATGAATCAAAGAAGGCGAGTCGGCGTGGTTAGTAGCCGTGGAAAACGGGTTTCCACGGTGCTCGCCCATTTACAATGTCGCGATCAGCTAAGAAGAAAAACCTTTAAACCGATCGTGTAATTAAATCTCTCGCGCGACTCCCTCCAGATCCCCAACCGACGTCGACGTCGTCGTCGTCGTCGTCGTCCTCTTCCTTTTCTTTCGCGCGTTTCTTCCAGCTACCTCTTCTTTTATTTCGTGGCCGCTCGCCATTCATCCGCCTCCTTCGCACTTCGCCCTCCACAACGTGGAACCGGCTTCTTGAAATAATGTAAAGCACCTCTTTCAAGCCAGCCACCCTCGTCTACACCGCCCGGCCCTTGTCCCTTTTCCCTAGCTTCCCCCTCAGCCGCTTTCGCGCGCCTCTGAAGATCTGAATCTCTTTTTCTTGCCCCCTTGCGCGGTAGTTGCGGCTGCTGCTGCTCGCACCAGCCTGCAAATTTCTCCTTGCCTGTTTGTTGCCCCCTCTAACGATTACAAGACCGACACTTTGGTGGTCGCTAGAACGGTATCTCTCGCGAGATTAGGCCAACGTTTTTCGAGGGTTACCAGAGTCCCGGCTGAGAGAAGCTTTTTCTTTTGGAAGATAAGACTGCGTGGAAATTAAATTGTAAGATCTGCGATACCAGGCACAACGCGGCGGGAAGTTTCGAGGTGTCGGGTGTACCTCGGATCGACCAAACGGATTCGTGGAAATGCCTAATGTTTTAGCATCATTAGCTGGCTGTAGGAATTTTTAAAGAAGCTTCAAACGAGTCTCGTCGTTACGTATATAATAGATATAAAATATTCGTAAGCATTCTTAAGTATTCAATTTTACGAAGAAAGTATCAATTGACGAACGATGTATCGGATAGGTATGCGAGGCTGAAGTATCTTGCACGTGTATCCTTGAGCGGCGAGAGCATGTTTGACACGTTTCCCTTAAGGTGAACAGCTACCGTCCCGCTGGCTCTACAGACGGATTCGGCGTTCCTAGCCTAATTACAGGGCCGGGTAGCCGTGAGCACCTGCGTCTTCTCCCGTTTCGTTTTCGTGCCTTCGTAGGCCGCACCCGTGACTCTCTGGCGCGAGAAACGAAGCCACGTAACGCGATCTCTCCACTTTCGCGTCGCAAAGACGAATCGAATTTCTTTCGACCGTACCCTCTGAATTGTCTCGAAGCCTCTGTCTAGGAATTCTCGATCGAACAGACGTTTAAACGGACGGGTGTGATTACGTTCCAATTGAAATTTAAGTTTCTCCAACGCAAGGATTGAAAGATGAGACGAATCGCAAGAGCTGGAAAGGTAGTCGAAGCTCGATAAACTGTTTTACACTGAAAAATTTGAAACAACTATTAGAGAAATCGTGGTGTCTCCTAAATTTCTTCAAGAAAAGCGTCAAGGTATTCATCCACGTTCCAACCTGTCCGAAATACCACAGGAATGCAGTCGTGTCGTGACTCCGGGCTCCGTTTCTGCGTTGCGTGCCTCATCGAACGTTTCTATCCCGATAACGTTCGTTTCCTTCGTGGAATCTCGAAGAAAGACCGAGAAACACACTACGATCCTCCCACAGTTTCAACGATTCCACTTCGATCTCGATCGAAACGTATCATCAATTTCTCATTGTCGATTTAAGCCGAATATTTCCGCCTTATTGAAATGAAATTAAACGTAACGCACGAAACGATACCCGTGTCACGGCGCGGAGATGTGACAAAAGTCTAAGGGATTAAATTACACGGATCGACAATTTCGAGCTGCTCCTTCGGATTCGCGTGATCGATGAATCAATCAGCGTCGAACGAACGAGTCGGAGAAAGCCAGGACGAAGACGCGGATTGCCAGTGCGGATAAAATTTTATCGCGGATACGTGACCGAACCAGTTACGAGTAGTCTCTGCACGTGCATTCGCTCTTAGGAAAATGGAGACGAGCTATCTGTCCTGTCGATCGAGTTTCATGATGCCTTTCGCGATCATTATACCGTTTCTTTTTTCTCTTCTTTCTTTCTTCCTATACACGTTCTGAAATATTCATCCATTTTTTTTTTTTTTTCGACCACATTCGCAGCAAAACGCGTTTCGATATAACGTACGATACGTTTTCACGTCGCAGACGATAATCATAGGTGGCAGAAGCAGCCGTAGATGGTCGCGTTCGGCGCTTGAAAAATTCAGGGGCGTGTGTCCAACGAGGATTGAGCGTCTGGACGTAAATTCCACTTCGGGACGCGCGTTCCTGTTTTATCGCCACGCCGACGTTATCGTCGCGACAGCGTGGCTGTTAAGATTCCCGCTCCAGAAGGGATTACGATGGACGTCGATACGGGGATTATAGGAAACGCGAAAATACTATAAACACTATCCGTCTGGCTGTCGCAAAATGGCATCGCCTTGTTACCAGAGATATTGAATACAGAGATAGTTATTTTGTATTACAGTTCATTACGAGTGAGTTATCGAATGGTACCTTCTTAATGCTATCTTAATGTTACGATTCGCACGAAATATGAGTAATTTACTTAATAGCTAAGACATAAAGATATTCTTGACTTACAAAATATTGCGATATAGTTTCGATTGAAAAAGCTCGGCTTGCATTCTCGTTGCGATATATTTGTTGCTTCGATGCAATTTCGATAAGAAATTTTTTCAAAGAATTGTCAATCTTACCTTACTATGGCGTCGTACGATGAACTCAAAATGGCGTAGTTGCTGCGTAGAAAGCTACTTATGCGCCATGTCCATGTAATCGTAGAAATAACATTTTTGAAGCAAAGCAGCAATCCCTGAATTCATTCTGCTCGTAACATTGTGATCCTCGTTTACATTAAACATGAATACATACGAATCTTTTCTTAACAACAATAGTCAAAGACATGGTTATGGACATTTGTCGACCATACGGCGCTGTAAAAATAACGTCATATTCTATTAGAGCATGCTCTACTGTTCTGGAGCTGTTTATCGCTACGAAACGCACTCGTTCCAAACGGAATGTAACATCAAACTTTGCCTTACCTTAATATTCGTAATCTTCGTGCAGATCGAACAACAAACTTCGCCAGCACTTATTAATTTCAACTAAACTACGCACACCGAACAATCCGATGACACCGTGGTCACGACGTACACACCGTGATGACACATCGTGTCACGTGATATTCTTTAATCACGTGGTCTTCGTTGCCATGGCAACGGAACTGTTGCGCAAAAGCAGAATTTTCGAATCGGCGCAATTGGTAGAGAATCGTCGCGCGTTTCAGCCATGATAAATTTCAATTCGATATCAATTTGTGAATATTGTGCTGTGAGACGTCGTGTAAAGTAAAGAACACGAGCTGACTGTACCCTGGTTTGCTGTGACTCGAGATTGACCAGATAAATGGAGCAATATTGTAAGTTAAATTACTTTTATTAATATGACGTGCGTGAGAAACATGTGGCTAGCGGTAACATATTGATAAAGCATCCAAAGCAGACATTATCATTTTATAATATTTAAGAGCAGCTTGCGAGGTATTACATAAATATCGCACAATTATTTCAAGCCTTCTAATGCAATTTTAAAGTTATAACAACGTTGAGATTGCTTCGTGCTAGTATCGTCACCTTCGTGTCCCATCGGAATATTCCACCATTTTATGGAATATTACAGCATTATTGTAAAGCATCTCCAAGCCGTAGATTGTAGTTTACAAAAAATTTCGTATCATCTTGTGACATTGTTAGTTCGTCCAGGATGCGTCGCAACGTTATAATGTTATTGTATAGAATTTTTACGCTTCGCATAACCGTTTCAACATCCACCACAATGTAGCCAATCTTTTTAGATAAATCAACAAAAATTACGGTACTCAATTTGGTCCATACTTCCTTAACTTCGATTACATTTCCGCGCAAACACTTGATATTCTCGCCAACGCTCTAATATTCCACTCCTATCTGCTTCACGTTGCGTCCTGTTGATAAAACCAAGCGACTCGCCCTTGTTTAGGTTAAACTATCAGCTACTTTCTGAAATTCTCGCTAAAGGAGTGGTAGTTAAAAATCATTNCAACCTGGGCGACTTCAAAGAACCTCAATAGGTCCATGATAGAAATCCACGTCTCGACGGCAATCTCGAGGAAACTCGGATGATTAGATCCTCTCCTTGGACGTTATGCAATTGAGACNTACACTCCCTGCATCCGAACTATACTCTAATTTAGAAAGTTTTCGACCCAAGTGAAACGCCTTGGCCTCTACCGGAACTTTTCACCCCGCTTCGACGATTCGACCCGTTGTTGATCTTCCTCGAGCATTTCGCTGCCCGCTTCCCTCGCTCTGTGTACCTCGCTAACCGGAACATATGCTCGCGTTTACATTGCGCCCCCGAGAATCGTTTATTATTTATGCCGCTATATTAAACACGGTCACTGGTCGTAATCGATCGGACTAGGCAACCTGTTTTTAGTCAATTTGACCTAGCTGCTCCTGCATTTTCATCCGATGTTCGCCCAGATAACAACTTCGTTGATTATCCTCTAAATCGTAGGTAAAATTAGAAATCTTTGTCTTCGCCGATTACGGTGAAAAATTTATAGATTTATGTTCGTAACGCGTTTAATTCACCGCGTTAAATTGTGTCGTAAAAGCGAAGCTCGAAAAATTTGAAGACGAGATTTGTCGCGAACCCAACTCGGTGCAGCAGTTCATATTTTATCAAGCTTCTCATCAACCGCCTCGGTGAATGCATTTTTTGGAAATTTCAAGCCGTTTGCTCGTAGCCGAGAGCGAAATGACCGTTTTATTCGAGCCGCGGTTAAGAACCGCGAAATGACCCTCCTTTCGGCCGAGAGCCAACAAGTTCATTAGTCTTCTTTCAGCGATTCCCAACGCTGCTTTCTTACTCGTTGAGCAGAGTCGTACGACTTATTAAGTCACTCTCGAAATGTTATAAAGCGCACCCGTAGGTTCTTTATCCTAACCCTGCTTTCTTTTTCTTCGTTCCACCGTGCTGAATTAAAGAGAAGCTCGGCTTGAAATTTGAGGATGAGTCCTTCTCGCGATATCGCGCAGCGTGGTAGGACAATTAATTGCAAAATTCAATATGACGTAGCTGAATATTTCACATTAATCCCGAATTTGTACAGCTTTTAATCCACGTTGTGAATTAGTCGATTCCATTCGTCATTTCAACTTTGTTACGCTTCGTATTGCAACAGAAAGCTATTATTGAAACATATTTCAACTTCGCTATTCTTTCAATTCTTTTTCCTCCTTTGCACGATACGGAGTAAAAATTACTAGAATAAAAGGTGACGAAATATTAAATTACAAGAGAGTAACGACGAGCAATTTTCCATCGAGTGCAGAGGTTCGTTATAAAATCCTATCGTTCGATCCATCGAGAACAGCGGGAGAAAAGTAGAGAAGCGGACACATTGTTTCTTTAATTAACTCGCGTCGCGTGTATCGAAGCATGGCTGCATTTACGAGTTCCCTCGATGGAGACACGTGCTACGTTTATTAGCCCCCGTCGATGGTCTTTGACCCGTGGAGGCGGTGTCGTTATGCAGCATCCCCCACACGAGACGCCGCGTCCACACTAAGAACGCCGTTCTATCGTCGTTTCTTGCTGTACGCCGACGTGGAGAACGATATACGTCGATTCTCCTGGAAACTCGATACGAGTAGTATCTCAGGAAGACGTACGACCGATCGGAACTGGCCCCGGAGACCGGTCTCTCGAGGTTCGCGTCTCGCGCGTCTTCTGCG
Source organism: Ctenoplectra terminalis (assembly GCA_019453375.1). Lineage (NCBI taxonomy): Eukaryota > Metazoa > Arthropoda > Insecta > Hymenoptera > Apidae > Ctenoplectra > Ctenoplectra terminalis. Next base: position 296,658 of record SMSQ01021553.1, on the reverse strand, counting down.
TACAATTATCCGCCTTGCCTTCATCTCACCCTTCATCCGAGTCCTCTTTACTCGGTCTTTTCTAACGCGAGGCAAATCACCGATTATATCAAGAATTAAACATACCGTAAACGCTACTTCCTATTTCTAGAAGATTATTTTTCCCGGTGCTAAGTTGAATAATAAAATCGAGCAATTTTAACGCGAAGTGTTCGCGGTAATTGCCATCTGCCACTCATCTCTCTCCATACGCGAAAATCAATACAGTTCTCTCGGTCGCGTTCCAAAGCAGAAGACAAAAGATATCGATATCAAGAGACTGGGAGCAGACACGACGACGCCACGAGCCGGAGGACTGTAGACTAATTAAACAAAATTCTTCGTCCTCGACGCGGAAAAGAACAATTCGACACTAATGAAAGTAACGAAGAATTTTGTAATTACCAACTAAACGAGAGTTACCCTTGGACAAAGGACTCCGTCGTGCACCGAAGATCCTTTTATAATGAATATTAAAAACCCTGATATAGACACGAATACCGTGCGTCAATACGCGTTCTCTTTTCTCCGTCTCGAGTGCCTGAATTTACCCAGAAACTCTCGCGATCGCGAGCTTCATTCATGGGACAAAATTTCGTAACGCACCGGAGTCTGCGTTTGGGCCAGCGAAAGTTCTCTTCAGCCCGGTTACAATTCCGATCTACACTCTTCCCCCATCGTGGTTAAAATTCTCCGTCTGTCCCGCTGCCGCATACTCTGGATAGAGAAGAATATCCGATAAATCCGTTCTCCGGTGTACTTGCCGACGTCTCCGATGTCAAAGCTTTCGAGTGGAGTACGCTCGTCGTCGCAGAGAGGGTTAAGTCCGACGTGTGTGCACGCGCGTGTACGTGAGCCGGTGGTGCGCAGATAGAAAGAGAGTGGGTAGATAAAGCGGGAGAAAAAGGTAGAAAGAAACGGCACAAGGGGGTGGCATCCGGACGAGAGAGGCGCTCTCCTCCAGGTGTGCACGAGTGTGCGTGTACCAACACCGTGGCACCGCGAGACGAGGATCAGCGTAACGAGTCGCGCTACGTACGACCACCGACTCAGACGATTTCATTTAATGAAGTATACCTCGCAATTATGTCATTCGTGATAGCCGTAGATGTGCATTAGACGTCTCTTTCTTTCTACCTGCGCGTCGCTCGTCGTCCGACCAGCTGCGGGAACAGCGTTTTCGCGTCCCTCTTCGACTGTCTGCGCAACTTTGTGCGAACCCCTCGCGAGAGCACCGAGCACGAACGTATAGTATCTGAATTAATCAAGATATGTATACGCACGGTGGGACGATTTTTTTCCTGGCGCGTTCGGCGTACAATCGTCCTTTTGTTCCAGCCCGGTCTGGGAAATTTATGAGAGCCGTTCTCCTTTTCCACCCATCCCTACACCACCTTCCGTGCCCGTTCTCCGGTGCATCCTTTTTGTCTCTTGAAATTAAACCGTAATGCCGTTAGCCAGCGCGAAAACGCTTCCTCCTCTGATACGCGCCGTCGAAGAATTTCAATAACCTTTAACTGGATGGATGCTGCTTTGAAGAGGCTTCGACTGTGACCCTTGAAAAGATTAGAATCGTTTATATCTGTTTTTTTTTGTTTTCTTTTTTTTTTCGTGTAAAAATGATTGGATTAAAATTGTATTATTTATTTGTATTGTTTCTTGCCAAACAAAATTCGTGTTGGAATTGAGAACGTCGAAATTGAATCGTAGATGAAACAACGATAAAAGATTTCTTGATATCGTGTTTTCTACTACTCTAATTAAAAATATTCTCGAGTGACACGATCTTCGATTCTCGCCAAAACTAGAATCGCAAATCTGGAAATGTATCGCGTAGGCTCAGGATCGATGCTTTGCATGCAAAGCATATTTCGCGTGGAACAGCCTCAATGGCCGTTCGTTGCATGATTTCTGTCAAAAGAGGCCAATTACAGCGTTGAAACAATGACGAGAGGCGTCAGCGTTTCGCGATTTCGAGAATTGCCTGCCATTCGTTTTGATGAAAATAAAAATACAGCACCCATTAGGGATGCGGCGCGCAGTAGTTTCATCAATTATTGGTCAGCCATATCTAACTTCTATTCGACGATTACTTTTCGATCATATTCTACGTTCTAATCCTTGATTCACAACAATTGTATCAAACAATTCACGAAGCCAATTTCTTTTTCCAACATATTTTTATGATAAGTCCAATCTTCGGGTGAAAACAAATCCAACAGCGTCAGAATCCTGTTGCGTTAATTTCAAGCAGAGAGATAGAAACAATCAGAAAAACGAACAAAAAGAAAGAGGGCGCACGAAGGAGGGGAGAAAACAATCAGAGATACAAAGAGAGAGAAAGGGGTAAACGAACGGAGACGAGGAAAAGAGACAGAAGGCAATAGACTGTGGGAGAGAAAAAAAGTGGTCGGCGACGACAACGGCATTCCGCGAAATGTCATTTCCATCGCGTTGGTCATCGATCAAGCGACGCGCGGCGAGTACGGTAACTGATATCGACAGGGTTGGACGACGGTGCCGACGTCCGCGATGAGTGACGTCTCGCGACCGGTGTCCATCCTCTATCTGAAATTTTTTTTATCTCCTTCCCTCCTCGGGAACGCGACAGTAACGATTTTTCGTTTCTCTCCGGCACCTCGTCCCCTGTCCACGTTCTCCCCCCCGCGTCCCTAGCGTACGTCCCTTACTCCTGTCACCACCCCGTTGGGGCCGTTTACACGCGACCGCTCGTGTTACCTGTCATGTAACGCGAATCGAATTCGATGTCGTGAAATGCGGGCCACGCTGATTATTAGCGAAGTGGGAGCCGTGTAAAGGATGTACCCTTCGCCGCGTCGCTGCTCCTTTTCTCTTTCAATTCGCGACGATCATGTTTTTTCGGTCGGTTTACTTTTAATCGTCGGGAATTAAGAAGATTATTGTCCAATAAATGTGAGCGAAAATTGCAAGCATACCTGTGTAGGTGGAACAGTGGAATGTGTAAGAAAGAGATGGTAGAGAGGCAGTTCATCTTTGTAATAAAGGAGCTTGAGGAAAAGGAAGTTCTTTTGAAAGGCCGACAGCGCATCGATGGAGGCTCTTCGCATCCAATACCTCGCGTAAATTATGACCTCGAACAACGAGCGAACAGAGCATTAGAAAGCCGACACAACGAGATCCTGTGATTCATCATTCATATTTTGTCGCGTCGAATTGTTCGCGTATCGGTCGATAATTTCAGACCCGTGTAATTGGATCGGCGATTCATATACGGCCAGCACAATGAAAATATTATGAATGGGAGATGTACGAAACGTGATCGCTAAATAAGCCAGATAAGAGGTGTCTCGTGTTACCCCACCCGCTATCTTAGACGACGTCATCGTGAACCTTGAAAACTACGCGATAGGATGTATAATACGGTTTCTTATTTCCGACCGCTGCATCTGCCTCAGCTTGGTTAAACGATCCGACTAGCGTGCCAGGAACAATACTCGTTAGAAGACGCGAACGATAGTCTCGAACGATCGTCCCGCGGTTATTCGCCCTATCGAACAACTCGACGCGATCCTCCTCGTTTAACCAGCTGTCTCGCGAGCTGTAAATTATGCCCACGTGCTTTCCTAAGCGCGAAATTACGTCCGGATTGCGTTATCCATTATGACCGAGAGGGGAGGTCCGTGTGGCAGATCCACCAAGACTTCATAAATACCGTTCCATTACTCACGGAATGTAATTACGAATCGTGTTTAATCGCGCATCTTCCCGACAAGCAGCTTGCGTACGAACACGTGGCTGATCGAGGCTTTTTAAATATTTCCGCGAGCGGCGGCTAATTAAGGCCGATCAGCGACGCATCGATACTACTGGCTAAGTGGAATTCCTTCTGGCTGCGATGACATTCCGTTCGAATCATGAATTATAATTAGATCGGGCGATACCTTCGTGCGAGCGTTCTTGTTAGAAGTCTACCTGTTATTGGAGAGAATTCTGGTTGAAGGTTTGAGATCAACCCTGAAGTATAAATAATTAAATACACGTCAAGTTTCATGTTTAGTGATTGTCACGCCAATTAAAGTATTTCTCCATTAGAAATTCAATTTTCATCAGATGAAAGTGAATGCAAATGAGAATGATGTCCGCGTAATTAGTATAAACTACACGTATCGCCAGAAAGCGTAAACCCTTTTCATAAAATGCAAGCTTTAATTGCGTTACCTCGCTCAATAATCTGCGAGCGGAGGGGAAAAAAAGGAACAGACAGTTCCATTTCCAGGTACAAGAGGAACACCGCACCTCCTCGAAATTCGAAATTCGATTCGACGTGAAATTTTGTCGGTCCAGCGAGATAATCGATCGCGGGGGTTGAAGGGGGGACAGGGAGGCGGCAGATAATTGCTGACACCGGCCTCCAAAGCCGGTCGACGCTCTTTTCTATCTGCTCCTTATAATTTATTCGGCCGCCATAAATCAGTCGAGCGCGACGAGACTGCGACGTGCAACAGGCCGACCATGTAAATGCCGATGCACCGAGCGTATCCGCGCGCGCATATGTGCACACGCGCACACACTGGCCCCTGTCGACCAGCAGGTCCCTTCCAACCGTGAATTGATAATGTAATTAGAGCGGCGAAAAAGGATTAGCTCGAATTAGAAATTCCGCCGACACGCTCGGCTCCGTTCGAAGGAAGGACGTACAAAGCGGAGAGAGAGGAAGCGTCCTGGCGCTGGCTCGTGGGAGAGGCACGGAAGAAACGAGCAAAGAGACACGGAAGAGCGAGCGAGAGGAAGCGAACGAAGAACGTAACCGAGGCAAGTCTCCGCGGAGGACTTTGATTTATGCGTCCCGGGAGCGCTTCACGGAGAGTGCAGCAACCGTGTGCAGCTCGTCGAGCCCAAAGATGCATGGCCAACCGGACGAGCAGTGCATCGACGCCGAACTCGCGTCTCTATAATGTTGCCCTGGATCGATAGCCGCGAGAACGAAACTCGCATTTTTTTCCGTCTTCCTTTACTCGTCGAACGACGTTCAGTGCCCATTGATACCCGGAAGAGGAATAGTTTTCCTTCCCATGTTCAAGCTTCTGATGCTTTAGAAAATAATTAACTGTGCGTCACGGAGCACTTCTGACACGGACACGCGAGCTTCTTCCTTGTATTTTAGATGGTGCTTTAATTCGTTACGGTTTGATGCGTTGATTTCTTCTTGTTACAAAACCGAAATTGATTACAAGAAGATAAGTGGGTTTTAAACTCCACCGTGAGAAGTACTTTTCCCGGTGCTTACATCGTAAATTTTACTACCCTGCCACGATAAACCACTACTTTCCCCGCATCTTTCAGTTATTCTCCGCATCTGTGAGCATTTAAGGCACCAGATGATGCACGATGTATATATTTGTCCCACTGTTATGTCTGTACATCTGGGCCAAAGTGTGAAGAATCTGTACGCTATTACGTACCTCCCCTTTAAAGAGCACTCTCTTCTACCGTACCGTGCATAACTCTGAAACCTAGTAAGCTCCAAACAAGAGCTTCCCCTTTTTCACCCGTCAACCACTCGAAATGAAACTCTTTTAACTTTCCATCCGTTCTGCTCTTGTGTCATCAATTCTTCGCAACACCTGAGCTCAGGGTGCATCTGGACGCAGCTCCAAAAATGGTGCTCGCTTCATTCGTCTCTCGAATCTGCTGAAATCGTTGCTGGAAAGCGTGTTCGGGGTCGAGAGGGTGACGCGACGAGCATAGCCGGTCGGGGAATTGTGTACGTGGGTAACAATGGCCGCACAGTGTTTCAACGAGGCATCACCCACGGCGAGTGTATATACCATAGTAAAGGTTTCGAGGCCTAAGACCGCATCGGGCTGACGACATCCCGCTGTTAGGTCGGCCCTTTCAAGTTGGCCGCCGCGGCAGCGGGAGGCACGGCTTGCCGGACCACCGATATATTATTACCCGAAGTCATTAATGGTAAACTGCAATTCTCCTCTTTTCCCTCCACGCGCCGTCCACGGAATGCCTTCCGAGAGAGGAGGTACGGCTCTCTCTCAGGCACGGAGTCTCGTGTCTCGCAGCCGGTCGGACGGATCTGGAATTAATCAAGAAATATCGAATGCTTTATTGGCGATACGTTCGGCCTGCTCGTGTGATGGAGTAGTACAGATAATTAATTATCCCCCTCTGAGAAACGCTAATACGCGGGTACTTGGAATTTGTTCTTTTCTCTCCTTGTCTTGCGTTTCTACATTTTTTTTTTTTTCTCTGCCGTCGACTCGATCGACGAAGTTCAAAAGTTCGTTTTCTACAATTGTACGGACCCCATTCCTGCACCAGGTGTACGCGCACGATTCTCTCGCAATCGACTGGCCACGTTTGACCTATTACCGCGTTTCTGTTCATTATTTATCGTTTACGTTCATTTCACGCTCACCTGGCTGCGAATCGCCGCCCATTTTTGATACCATTCCCGCATATGGCAGAATGAATTGCGATTAAACATGGATTGGATTCGTAGCAATTATTTCGGGTATATCTCATCCGTGTCTTTTAAACGATCCATTTGTACGAACATTTCTTTTAATAGATGCTTCGAAACGAACAACCGCCTCAAAATCTCATTATCNATTTTTTTTTTTTTCTCTGCCGTCGACTCGATCGACGAAGTTCAAAAGTTCGTTTTCTACAATTGTACGGACCCCATTCCTGCACCAGGTGTACGCGCACGATTCTCTCGCAATCGACTGGCCACGTTTGACCTATTACCGCGTTTCTGTTCATTATTTATCGTTTACGTTCATTTCACGCTCACCTGGCTGCGAATCGCCGCCCATTTTTGATACCATTCCCGCATATGGCAGAATGAATTGCGATTAAACATGGATTGGATTCGTAGCAATTATTTCGGGTATATCTCATCCGTGTCTTTTAAACGATCCATTTCTACGAACATTTCTTTTAATAGATGCTTCGAAACGAATAACCGCAACAAAATCTCATTATAGAAGATATATTTCTAAAACTATAATTTTTATCGTTACTCAAAGATCGGTGCATTGATTTTAAGACATTTCTGTTATCATTGCGCCAAATCAAGCTCGAGAACTTTCGTCGCAGACCTCGATAGCCAGGCACAACACGCTTCTAGGGCGCGTAGATTTACACGAATACCGTGTGGATAGTTACTTTCGCAGCTTCCCTCCGTTCGAACTCGCCGCGGCACGTAAATCCTGAGGACAATCGAACAACTCGAAACACAGATACTCGGACCGACTCCCTTGAAACTTCGTCCCAGGGGGAAGGTCCTGCTGGTATTCAAGCGTTTCCACCCCATCGTTCACGGGTACGCGCGTACTTACGCGCGCGTCAACCGAACCGATACATGTAGCCACGTCTTTACAAGGACGTGCACACGGACGAGAGAGCTTTCTAGGGAGCGGTGGCAAGTTTGAAGCCCGTTCTGCCTCAGAATCCGTACTTAGAATCCCTGGGCAGAGTTCAGGGAGCGCATTGACCGCACGAAATCCTGCAGCGTTCTCACCTTCCATGGCGACCGGCGTCTGTCGCGAGACACCGATGACAGCAACCTGGGCGACTTCAAAGAACCTCAATGGGTCCATGATAGAAATCCACGTCTCGACGGCAATCTCGAGGAAACTCGGATGATTAGATCCTCTCCTTGGACGTTATGCAATTGAGAGACGGTTAATTGTCACGAGGGGCGTTAGCATTGATCGTCTCTTGGAATACCGTAATTTGAGAGCTTTACTGTTTGTGCTCGTCGTTCTTTCGTTTATAAAGAATCGTATCCGAAAGGAGATTAATCTTAGAGAAAAAAAATATAGGGCAACTCTTTCCTTTTGTTTCTTGCTTTAGCGAAAAGAAGAATATTTCAGCGCCAAGAGTATGTACTCGTGTTTTCGCTTGACCTAGTCTTATCTTTTGAAGAGAACAACAAGAACATCAGTGTATCCTCGAGAAGGACGTTGTTCGATATATCTCTGCGTCGTTCTCTCTTCATGATTATTTCGTCTCGAATACAGCCGGGAGAAAAACGGTAACAGCATTCAGCAATTTCCTTGGAATATTTTTCTCTGAACGATAGTGTGCCGTTACACCTTCGAATCTCGTCGACGTCGTCGTCATTTTTGCCGAGATGCAGCGGGGCGTCGCAGCCCCGGCAAGAGAGTGCACTCGTTAAAAACTTTTCGCAGCATTCATTCGAATGCACTCCGTCAAAGTACGATGCGAGGGTCAGACGAGAGAACTCCGGTAAAAAGATGGCAGATTTTCCTGTCGTTCTCCGCTCGTCGAGACGACGAGCGAGGTTATCGCGCATGCCCTCTGCGTATCGTAATTATCCTCCGTGTTCAGACACGCATTTTGCGAGAAAGTTTTTTTTTTAAAGACAGCTAGCGAAACAAAATGGCGAAAAAAAAAAGAAGAAACGCTTCCTGACACAGGAAGCTGGCTGCACTTCAATCTTGCTTTTCGCGCGAATCGTAATAGTCTTCTGCTTTTTTGCTTGTCTCGCTGTGCATTCAGCGAGAGAAGCGACGTGACTGACGGGTAAGCAATTCAATGTCGCGGTTACTATGACCATACAGCTCGTGTTTGACTTCTGAAAACGAAGATTCATCGTTTTCTCTTGATGCCGAGAGATCGCAATTAATTACTGCGATACTTTAATGCGTCCAACAAAAGGACCGGTCCATTGTTTCGTGTCACACTCTAATCAATGTTATTATACCTCTTACACCTGTCTCGATTATACTGAAAAAGGTAACGACACCTGAACACCTCTAACTACCGTTAAAGGACGCAAACATCTCGCCTGTATTAAAATCAGAAGTCCAAAAACTCGAGTCCCCTCGTGCAGGGCAAACAAAGTGAAAAAGAAAACGCACACGAACAAGAGAAAAAAGTCGAAACTGACCGGTCTCCCGTGATAAAAGGGGGAGAAATGCCGAAGGACCGGCGTTCGAACGAGAAGAAAGCTGCTGCGGAGCGTGTTCCCTTACGTCAGCTTGAACGCGGCCTTTTTTTCATCGCGCTCACGTTAGAGGTGCACCGAGAGAATGCACCGGTTGCAGGGTGCAGCTGCGAGTGACGCGCGAGCCAAGCGACATGCAGCCGCGGTTAGGACACGCTCGTTTCACGGAAGCAAAGCTCATTCGTGCTCCGTTTGTAGCAGCAACGGACAGCAACAGCAATAAGCTTTTTATCGTTGGACGTTGGTACGTACAACGACGTATGCACACGATGCACATGGCGTTTACTGCCTCAGCTGTAGATTCTGATCGAGCCACGATGACGCCGTGTATCGATTACCTGCCGCTTACGGTGTTATCGAGACACGCTTAATTAACGGTGAACAAACTGTAGCGAGGAATAAGCAGGCAGGCGTCTCGAGGCTGGTTAATCGCGACGCGAACGCCGAGCAAGGGAAACGGCGAGAAATTACCTGGATCCTATAAAATTCTACTAGTTCCTTGCTCCCTTCCATGGCTCGAGGAATCCATTCTGGCGTGACCAGCGATTTTGTTCTCGTTTAAGACGAATACCTTGAGATCTTTTACGGTAATGGAAAGCCTTGAGATACCGTAAAATCGGCATTTCTTCGCGCAGCTTGAACCGCCCCGAGTTTTTATGGATCCTCTCTTCTAATGTACTCTCGTCGAATCGGTGTCGATAGGCTCGCCTATCGACCTAAACTCGAGTTTACCTTATTACCGCGAACACTCTTGCTTGACCTTTGTTTTTTGACTCGATCGTAACTAAAGGAAACACTTCTGTTTCTTTGTAAAAAGTTATTAAATGTAACGAGCCAATATCGATCGTATAATTATCGTCATTTTTTTCTCTTCCTGTATAAGATACACGTACTCGAACGATAACGTGTTAGAATCCTTCGCGGTTGTATTTCAAGCGGGCAAGAAACGTGCCGTCGACGCGTTATTCGCGGAAAGTCCTAACAGCGCTCTAAAATGGCATTGTGGCGCGTCGGTATGGAACTAATGAACTCACGACGGGGCTTTCACGGACAGAGTTATTACAGCCCCTCTCCACGACTATACAACTCCTCTCGTCCTTGCCCCCGTGCTATTCCCCTTGGTTCGTTCCTCGGGGTACTTCTCGCCGCCTTCTTCCTTCTTCGAGGCACACCGCCTGCACCCTTCGCCTCCGAGCTGAACACTATGGCTGACCGGTATTATGGCAGATCTATCGTTCCTCCGTCTAAATAAGTCCGGACCTACTTTTACGACCCTTTCTTGCGGTTGTTAGTCTTCTTAGCAGCTCTTTTTATCTCTCTTGAACATCTTCTGCGTTTCGATGTGTGCAAGAACCGCAATTGTTGCTGCAAGGTACCGATGTGGGAATAATGAAACATTGATACGGATAAGGAACTTAAAATCTGTTGCTTGCATAAATAGCTTTATGAATTATTTTTATCGCCTAACAGTGTTCTTCACCTCCTACATTTACAGTGTCTAAATCGTAACATAATCACACGGCAAGGAAGACACAATGTTCCAACGCCACCTCAGCCATTCTCGCGGTTATTAAACCAAGCCACAGGCTGTGTCCGCGAAAAAAAGCATCGTTGCCTCGGAAGAAGCTGTCGCTCGCAGACACAGTGTGTCAGGAGATGAGGAGCTGCAACGGCAGGATGAGGACTCGAGTGACTTTTCTTGGAAAAAAAGTCGTGCTCGTAAATTCGCTAATTTGCTTCCAAAAGAAACCTCCCACCGGCAGATTTTCCGCGGTATAAATTCCGGAGCGGCGAACGAATGAGAGAGGATCGACAAAGAGTTGAGTCTGAGCCGGCTATCTTAGCCTTCTTTCAACCGATCCTGCGAACCGTACGGTAACAGCCTAGAATTCTTTCTCTCTTCCTTTCTGTGCCCTATCTTCCTCTCTCTCTCTCTCTCTCATTTCTCTCTTCTTCTCCTTCTCTTTACGACGTCTCATTGTTCGCTTCCCCTGTACACGCGCGTCTATACACCGGTGTCCTTTATCTTAATTCCATTACACTTCGCAACGCAACACGGCCAGCCAACTGTGTGCCAGTAATGCACCCTCTGACTCGGCCTGCCCGGCAACAACCACCAAGTCACCCTCTTCCAACCGGCTCGTCACTGTAATTTCGTGTGAGCTACTTTGACGTGTCCTTGACTCGCGTCGCTTGGAAATCTCAACCCCTTTCCTCTCCCTCTGGACTCCTTATTCATTCACGGTAATTCAAGCCTCGCTGTAAAGCCTATCGCCAACGTGGAGGAGCAGGGGAACTCTTGGTGTTATTTCTTTACAACGAAGTCGTGACGCTGGTATTTTATTCGTTTTCCCATTGTTCGACGATCGCGACGACTAATTAGACCCTCGTTGCGTACGCCAGCTTTTGAGAGCGAAATGAGGCATGGTCGGGCTTCACTGTGGAGGGTGTTTTTAACTTGTCTTGACCAGCTGGTTGTGTGCTTCTGTTATATTCGCTGGGGAATGAGAAACTGTTTCTGTACAGGGAAATGGTTGTTTGTTTGGAAAGGACAGATATTGTGATTAATAACTCGTTTCTTTTTTATTTTATTCTTATTACTTTTTCCTTTTTCGAGATGATTGATCTTTGAATCTTGTAAATTGCAGAAATTGGTTCGTTTAGTGTACAGTTTAAACAAGAATTACTAACTCGAGGGTTTAACAGTATTTTGGTATCGTGCAATTTTCTATGGATGTACCGTTGAAACGTCCGTATTCGCGACGTGTTCGATACGAACCATAGCTAACAAGTCTCTTTCATTATTTCTGTTACAGAGAGGTACGACACCGCGTATGCCTGCGAGGGCAAAACACTGTGGATCGAGTGCGGCGAGGGGAAGCTGATCCATCTCATCAGAGCAAATTACGGAAGGTTCTCGATAACGATATGCAACGAGCACGGGAACACCGACTGGAGCGTCAACTGCATGTCGCCCAAATCCTTCCGGGTGTTGAACAGCGAGTAAGTATTCCGATGATCGACATCCTTGCATCCCATGTACACAAGTAATACTGAACAATCAGCCTGTTCCTGATCCTTCGTTCCTATCTTACGAATCGCGTCGAGAAATCATGATGGTGGCATCGAATCGAATCCTTTGTAAAACTTTGTCGATATCATTGAAAGCAAAAGAAAGAAGAATGAAAGGTGAAAGGGAGAAAAATGGGAACGCTCGCGCTGCCAAGCATTTTCTATCCTTAATGAGTCGACTAGCACCAATTAAAGGAGACGTCCGATCTGATCGAGCGTAGATCGCGCGTGTCACTTGGTCCTCGGTTATCGAACGATCCGACTTTCCACATGGATCGATATCTATACGGCGAAGCTTTTACGACCGGTCTATTCGAGAGATATCCAGCATGACACCTGGGAGTCTAGCTCGTTCCTCTCGCGGTAACGAGAAACGCTTCCTGAACGGTGCCGTGTGTGCGCGTCCGTGTGTATATATCGATCATAGTCTTTCGATGACCTTGGACGGAGGCCGATCTATACGATCTATCCGAGCGAATCTCGATCCGATCGCGCGGATCTTCCTCGGCAGCTAGAGTTACGCGTGCGATTGGACGGTTCGATCGGTGGCCAGGAATGAAAAATTATTAACCGTCGAGTATGCGGAAATTCGACTCGTCGATTTCGCGCGGAGTAAAGATACACGGAGATGTGTGGCCATTGCTCGAACCGCGGAAACGTCTTTCAGAGATCGATCGTTGAAATATCGCCGGACTAAACTTTCTTCTTCCCTTCCGAGGGATTTTTCTTTTATTTTTCTTTAAACAATTTTTATCTCATCATAATTCGAACAACTGTCAACCGAATCAAAAATATCGCAACAGTATAGTTGTGATATAACATTAAAATTGGAAAACGTTTAAGTACATTCTTGCCATTCTTGCGTGTGACATATACGCGATAAGAATAATAGTCCAGGAAGTAACCTTAAATATCAAAGTCTTTAGTTCCGACTATAGCCATACGTGTTTAAATAAGTGCAACTCTCACGCGATCGCGGTTATTCCAAGAAAGTTATCAAGTTCCTTTAAACCGAGGCAATAATTCTGAAGGGATACGAAAAGACTCGAGCCATCAGCTTTCTCAACGCTGTTCCCTCCCCTTCCCTGTCCGTCCACGGAAGTGGAGCAAAGAGCATGGAGTCGAAATCGCGAGGAAATAAACGAAGGAGTAAAGGATGGGGGAAAAAAGATATATCCAGGGAAGAAGGAAAATGAGGAAGGAGTGGACGGCTTCATATGGTCCAGCGAACTGGCCAATTGCTTGACCATTGAAGAGCGTATTTCGCGGCGGATCAGAGCGATAGGAAGAATCGCAAACTCAGCGGTCGCTTCTCTATCCCGATCCTCGCGAACATCCACTCCATTTCCTTCGGTTTTCGTGTCTGCGTCCATCGAAGTCTCAGACACATACATACATCAACACATACACGTACACATAAAACATACACACGTGATATATACCGAAATGTACGCGTATCTACGCGTATTTCCGAGCGTCACACGATCCACGTCCTACATCCTTCATCCTGAGACACCCAATCTGACAAAATATCTTGCAGATTCCTGTTTCCATTCTTTGGTTTTTCATTTTTTTTTTATCTCTTTTTTTTTCTTTCTCATTTTTGTTTGAACCAAACGCGACGATATCGGGAACCTGTCGCATCCGTTGGTAAAGATGTTCGATTCGAAAGAATAGAGAGTAAAGAAAGGAGACGATGAGAGAGAGAGAGAGAGAGAGAGAGAAAAGAGAGAAGACGGTGACGTGGAATTTCGTTGATCAGCCACGACGTGCGTTTCGTCACTGTGATTAATAGCTCGCTGGCGGAAATTAGTTTCGCGGCGAGAGAAACGAGGCTCCTGCTAAGTCGACGACGATAAAACGGTCAGCGTGCCGGTAGTGTGAATAATTGGGAAAGATAATCGTGATGACGAATCGAAACCATATCCATTAACGTTATCGTCGCACGGAGAAGCGGTAGCTACGAGTAAACTCGATATTCGTTGCCGATTACGATGCTGAAACAAAGAGGAAGAAAATGGAAGATTAAAAAGAAGATAAAACACGGAAGAACAGAAAAACGCCGCGTAACCGCGTAAGGACCATGAGAATCGTGAAAAAGTACGCGTTAAAATCGAAATACCCCACCGTTCGAGGGTTGAAGTACGTTTTCAGAAAAACGCATTTAAAGTTCGTGGCATCAGCTCTCATCGGCTGGCGTCGGTCTAAGGACCTCCTCTCACCGAGGAGTAATAACTTTCGGATTAACTTTAAGTGGAGAAGTTCTACGGTGTTGCTTCAACGGTGAAGCCATACACGTACACGTCTGTCATGGTTCTACACGCGTGCATCCGGTGACTTTCTATGCGTTTCGCAAGACGAGGCAAGAGAGTTCGACGTCAATTTAACTCGTTTCGTGGAATCGATCGAGAAGATCACTTGGCTGATCGTAATCACCGTTCCTCCCTTGACGTACGTTCGTCTCTCTTCTCTCTCTCTCGTTCTCTCGACAGTCATCTATACCCCCTTCTTACTTTTCCTTTCTTCACGGATCGATCTAGACCACGATGACTTTTTTTTTTTTATTTTTGCCCTGTCTCAAAAATGTGTTTCGCGAAACCGGGAACTTTTGTGCAACGGTATCGTTAACTACTATGGTCGATATTGAACGATATCGCGAGCAGTGTACCAGCGAAGATAGCTCTTCGTATAAAAATATCTTCACCCGTGCATGTATTGGTAACTTGTTTAATTTGCAAGCCGGATTAGATATTTCTGTTGATCATTCGCGTTCCATTTTCTTAGGTTAAAACAAGAACCGAACGGTTTTAATCTGCTGCGCGGATCGACTCTTGTCGGCACGTCATCGGCTATCGGAATAAATTATCATCTCCGTAATCATTTCGTGTTCTCTTCTGCTTTTGACAAGCTGACATGGTTTATTAGAACCGTCGGATCTGGTGCACTGTTCGGGAGAGTATTTCTCTAGCTAAATCGAGAATCAACTCCGCGAATTACTGTAGACGATAGGTTTCGGTTTGTTCGATTCGAGAAATTCGTTCACGAGTCGTAACTTCCGCGTACTTCGAGCCGCTTTATTCTTCCGTTGTTTGATTCCTATCTTTTTTGCGATAATCGATCCGTTATTAAGTTTAACCTGTTTTATCCTTTAATACCGGGGTGTGATTCGCGCAAGGTGCATAGACTTCCATAACAACTCACACGCATGTACATACTCTCGCTTGAAACATTTACCGCTAGGTGTTCTGGGTCTTCCTTTCACTGTGTTTCGCTCCAAAACATCCTTTGTAAAAGTGATCCCCGTGAATAACAAGACCTTGTTTCTGTCATTAACGCGTTGGCTGCCATCGTGAATCACGGCTTTGTTACTTTTGGTTAACATTTCACAAGTCTTTTTCGCGTATTTGCTCAATAATGAAAAATTCAAATTGAAATTTGAAGTTAAATTCAAGTTCAAATTAAGATTCTTTAATTGTGAAATTCTTGAATGTATCAAGTCAGAGATTTCCACGTGCCAGTCGACCCGTTTCTCTAACAACCCCCTCTTAACATCGTACCCCAGGGAGATCCCTTTCCAGAGGTAAGCAAAATGGAGCAAGCGTATCCTGAATCAAGGGACAAGTAGTTCACGGTAATTCTGACCGAGAGTGACACCCTCTCTCTCCCTCCTTTCTCGCAAGCTACATTCGCCAGTTTCTCTTAACGCATCTCTACGGTTATCTCTCTCTCTCTCTCTCTCTCCCCGCCTGCGCTGGCTAGCTTCTCTCCGATCCTCTTTTTCGCGTTTATCTACACCGATTGTGCCAAGATCTGTTGATATCTCTCCAACGCCGTAGGCCATCACCATTCACCGCGAGACCCCGAAAAAACCGGGCAGCTTCCACTTCTGGCGCTGACCGAAGAAACATTTCTCAATGTTGGTTCACTAAAGCAGACGTTTCGCTCGAAAATCCCTCTAATCAAGGAATCGTCTAATCCACGCGCTACATCGAGGAACATTGATCGCGGATTAATCTTGGACTACGAACAAAGCCGGAAACCGGCGACGAAACGACGGATCGACGCTTGTACAGGCTCGTTAGAAGCAGATTTATCAGGGGTGGGCAAGGCACGTACGAGATTACGATTTAAGTGAATCCGAGAAGGGGTCGAGAGGACGGCTTTACCGGAACGATTAATGAAATTGAACGGCCAGGGTCCGCTGCGGAACTCCGTCTACGGAATTAATGACGCGCGCCGCGTGTAACCGTGGAAATGTTCATTACACCCGTTGAGAAATGACGCGGCTGGTTACTGGATTTTCCACTCTTAATCTGCCATGCTGCGAGCCAGGGAACAATTAGATCGAAAAAGAATGACCAATTCGTGGGACTCGTGTTTCAGCCAGAAAATTAACTCCATTTTATGTGTCGCATTAATACCGTGATACAGTGGGCGCGGTTAAAATCATTGCAAGCACCGTTCTTTCAAACTATCTCGTTTGATTGGTTACTACGATCGTATATTTCGGATTTTACGCTTTTGTTGGCTTGGTTTTTTTTTTTTCATTGCGGTGATTTATAGATTGGACTTTCGCAACCAGTTTATTCAACTCTCCTTTTCGCTTCGTCTAATTGAATACTTTAACGCATTGTTATATGGTAACGCTTGATAATTGAGACACGATGTAGGTTTACGTGTGAGTTGATACAATGGGTAGTAAAAGACAAGTGGGTTAAAATTGTAACTAGTCCTGTGACAGAAATGTCTTTATTATTCAAGTCTTTCGTAAGTTGAACGACATTTAAACGTATATTTATCTCTTCGGAACAACATACAATCGAACGTAAAATTTAATTTAAATAAAACTCATGTTTTAAATATTTTAACCAAACACGATGTTCGAGCTTTGTATATTTAATGTCCGGTTTAATGATCCAAAATTACGATGCTTAGAGAAGAATAAGATTTCAATTTTCCAAATTTTTTTGTTCTACTCTACGAAAGCGATAATCGAGAGTGAAAGTTCCGAAGTTTTTCGTGCGAACCAGCCACATGCTCGAGACAGCTCGACGAGCAGGTATATACACGCCATGACACAAAGTATATTACACCATCGAGAAAAATAGCCGAAAGAGCTCGCAGCAAGGCTGTTGCTATCCCGGACCTTTTGAGAACGGATTCTTTCCACGAGATTGCGCAATCGCGGCATAATTACATTGCGCTAATAGCCACTCGATGATTCGACTCTCGTCGTTAACTCGGACCGACCAGGGAACCAGTTCGAAAACTTCACGATCCTCGATTCTTCTCTTCTATCGATTTTTTTTCCCTCTCGTTCATCACTATGTTGCGAACGGAAACGAGTGATCGTTAGAAATCATAGTTTTTTTTTTCCTCGGTGCTTGATCATTAAATATTGTAAAACACAGTAGATAATAAAATATACGATAAATCAAATGAATCTTAGCTGTTGTTTAAAGCTTTTTTTAACGCAATTAGTCACGATCATCAAGGAATTACAAACGTTAATATTTGGTCAACAAACACGACACGGTCGCTTGGTTTCCGTTGGACGATAAAAAACTAAAAAAATGCATCAATGCTCGGTGTTTGTGTTCTTAATATTTATATTTTCGCAATATTTTTATCCAGCCGCGTTGTACACCGATGATAATCGATGACCGAACACGGTACGTGTGCCGATTCTCGTTACGTTTGGAAATAAAATTCAACGTTTCCTGATCCCTGGGTGCTTGTTAGTTCGCCAATTAATATCGAGCGATCGTCGAGAGGGAGAAAAAAACAGAGAGAAAAGAAGGACAGACGCATAGATAGAAACAAAGAGAGAGAGAGGGAGAAGGAAAAACAAAGACGGGGGTGGGTAGAGAAAAGAGATTGCTTCACGGTGCACGGGGATGTGTTACAGCATAATCGATCCGACGTAGATATATTAAACAATTTTACGATTCGTCATCGTGCTCGATGAGGATAATTAACCGTGGCAGAGAAACGCGAGAAGAACGTAATTTCGTACCGCAATCAGACGGACCTAACCTTAGCCAGGATAGCAAACAATTATGGGAACGTCTCCCTCGAAATACTATCCTGTCCAGTCGGATATTTATCAAAACACACCCATCTCGCGATCGAAGAGAAAAGGGAGAAGAAAAATGGGAAAAAAGCTTGGTTCCCTGGTTCCCAGCGTATCGCCGATAAACAAGTTCCTATATCGAAACGAGAACGGCTACTAATGAAATGATCACGGTACATGTTGTTTTCGCATTGAGAAAAGACCGGTTGTTCGTGTTTATCCTTCATTTCTCTGCGGGAGTTTCACGTCACGACGGGTTCCTCGCGTGTTTCGTTGCCAGCGAACACAGGGATCGTACGAAAATCGAAAACATACCCGTAATTTTCCGTCGAAACACTTTTGCCAAAGCCCATTCGCGAACGCGTTCTCTGGAATTAAATTCAATGTTGTGCGCGCTGTTTTTAGGGTTCTTGGTAAAATCTTTAAGATAGTCAAAAATGATTCGAAGAAATTCTATGATTCACCGGTTTGAATAATTGTAAGGAACGCGTTAGTTATCAGGGATGAGGTAGACGAAAAATTGTTACGAAATTATTACGAAATCGAAATAGACACGTCTGTGCTTCGTTTGTCGAAGAATGGCGCCAGTTTTGAAAGCAAAGTGGCGGCCGATCGAAACCGGGTGACGTTCAATCAGCGCTCGAAAAGCCAGTTGTTTCTCGAGCTAATTTCACGCAAGCGAAACTCTCTACGGTAATTGCATTTGCGCGGAATAAGCCGTGTCAATCTCTGCCGACCGATCGAAAATTACAACTCGCCACGCTGGTCGTCCGATTTCCTTTAATTCGATCAAACTGTGATTTTTTTTTTTTTACCGACGCTTTCCAATCTCGGTCTGTCCCAGCCTCGCATTTAACCTAAACTAACTGCAGCCGCGCGAATTCTGTCGATAATCGCATTAGACGAAATTAGCTTTTCCATTCAATCGAAAGACGTTAACGCGATCACAGTCGTTGTCGTGGTTACTCTTCGCTTCTCGACTTTAGTCTCGATCGTTCTTTCTGTTCTTTCACTCGTTTTTCTCTTTTTCCCCTTTTTTCTACTTTTTCTTTTTTTTTTTTTTTTTTTTTTTTTT
>SMSQ01021553.1:245334-277236 GCA_019453375.1 Ctenoplectra terminalis | reverse complement strand
TTTTTTTTTTTTTTTTTTTTTTTTTTTTTTTTTTTAATTCCTCTCTTCACCTCGTTCCAATCTCTCTGGCGTTCGTTAAAAGGCAGCCCCATTCTCTGTTCGTCCTACCGTTTCGTCGGATTTTTCAATCGATCGCCAGTCTTTTTTATTCAAAAAATACACTCGAACATGTTTGTTTGATTCCCTCCCGAGTTTTTTGTTCTTCTCGAGAACGATCGAGAGCAGCGAGGCTTACTCTGTCGGGATTTTGATTAGTCCCTTAAATGGCCGCCCGAAACACTAATAGACGTGGACTGTAATTGACGAGCAAGCGTTCGACCGACGATCAACTATTAACGTATTGCGGTTCACGACGTGAAACTCTCGTGAGAACGCGTCCACGGTATTGTCGTTGATCGAGTCAATAGAATGTGATTTTCTACGCTGCTTCATATAATCATAGGGTTGTCTACTTAAATAGTTCTTCAAAAATGTTGCTTTATCGATGTTTGTTTCATACCTGATAATTAAGAGAATCCAGAACTACTTTAAAGAAACAAGCTTAGTTCTTAAACCAGTTTCTCGGCTACTATAGTCGTACACGTTTAATACGAGAACCTTAAACAACCGTATTGCGTTTGAACCAGTTGCGAGTGTAGCTTACTCTAAGAATAAATTCCTGCTAAATAAGTATATAATATCCGCACGTATTCGGGACGCGGCTGTATCCGCGCACGGGCTACGTATCTTCAAGTTCTCTCGACAAAACTCGTTTAATCCTCAGGCAGATTAAGAGGAAGCGACTTGAACAGGTAGAAGAAGAGAGAAGGCTAGGGAAAGGGAGAGAAAGATAGTTAGAGAGCTCCCAGTTAGGTACTTAAAAGTATTCCAATCACGAGAACGCGGCGAAAGTCCGACGAATATTTCTCGTTACCCTCCTGGAACAGGGTTGCCGGGTGGCGGTGAGGCAGATACAGGGTGGAAGCGTAGAACGTGTACAGGTAGAGCCAAAAAGAAGGTGAAAACGAGCGAGAAGTTACGAGGGAGATACATCACTAGTCTAAGAAAACGAATTTTGTAGATACGCAATTGTACATATCGCACTTTCCGTGATATCCTTGCTCCATTTTGACACACAAGCAACCAATTGCATGCCACAAGTTTACTATGTAATGTACTCTTGCAGACGGAGAGAGTTGCTGGATGTTTGCGCAGCTCGTTACAGCCACGATCGTGCAAGTTCTGTTCGATCATTGCAACGCTTTGCGCTGGCCAGTTAGCGGATTCGTTGCAATGATCCATTAAAGGATTTCGTTAATTGATGTTTCTCAATGGAGAGCCTGATCACTTTCATTTTTTTTTTTTTTTTCGTCTCGTTTGTTGTTCGTTACAAAGAACGCTGTTGCTGAAATCCACGATCGTGACGGTAACCGAAAAATTCGCAGAAGGAGATTTTAAATCGTGATGTTTGCCGAAAGAATTGTAATACAATAGTTTATTCGTATGAAGAAATTATAAATTTAAATTTTTTGTTTGGTTTGGAGTTGGTTTGAAGTAAAAAGAATCTCTTTGTATACTCAAGAACTATGTTACGCGTTAAGATCTCTTTCTGCGAAGCTACTATTCCAGGTCTAATTCTTAATGGAAAGGAAAAATGAATATATACATACTTATACATAAAAGAACGCCACGTGTGCTGCCATGGATCTTTTCCCTTTATTCTTGTCACCGTCCGGAATGCCATGAAGAGATGCTCCTGTGTTGTGTTCTCTTGTTTCTCCACTCTGACACAATCGTCGTACACACATCCTTGTGGTGTCTACGAGGGAAATTATCCTGGGGAACATTCTTTCTGGAACAGAGGCTTTTTCGTCGATATTCATTACACCATTTCGTCTCACGACAATCACAGTCTCGATCAATTTCCTTTAGAGAATCTGCACTAAATCTTTTTGCTGTCCTCTCATTATTCTGTTTCGTTCAAGTTGTCTGTGCGAAACTTCACGAATTTCATTCTATGGGAAATTAAATCGGAAAATCTCGCATCAAAGCGTCAAGGAAAAGATTGATTTTCGTTGGGAAAAATTTTGTAACGATTCGATCGGAATCTTTACAATTTAACGCGAAAAAGGCTAATGTGCCCGTTTACAAGTCTCGAATATGATAAAAATAAGTATCAAAGTATGAAATTACACGATAACGCGGCGATTTATAAGGTTCTGCGCGTTTCGCGAACGGATCAGAGCGGTTTTCACGACGAAGTATTCCGTGGACAACGTAAAATCAATTAATTGCTTGATCTGATCGAAACTAATTATAGATCGTTCTCATCTTTTTCCAATCTTCTTTAATCTAGTACACGGTATTTCAATTACATTCCGCTATTCATTTATTTGTTATTGTGCTGAAAAATAAACAAGGCTTAAGCAATCAGCGCATCAACCAAGATAGTATCCCCTTTTAATCAAGAATTAATTAACCAAGTTGAGATTGGATCGATCTCAAAAATGTCGACGATCTCAAGAAAGTAATCCACGCACCAATCGTTCCGTTTCGTTAAAACTATTTACCGGCAATCAATAAAAATTCTTTGAGACACGATCGACGAGCGTTTAAGAAACTTCGATCTACCTCCCAGGAGGACTTCCTTTTCGCTTGTCATCGCGCCTGACGCGGTAATGATCCTTCACAAACGCGCTGCTCTGAATCGAACGAATGACCGTTCGTGTTTCTCAAAGCGACCAATTTTCGACGCGTTCCCCTTTACTCGATAGCTTCTTTTTGTTCAATGGTTCGTTTCACTCGTATCCAGCGCGCGAGAATCACGCGCGGACCTTGTGTCTTTCGCAAAACATCAAGGGAAAGGGTCTCGTTTCTCAACGCGTGATTTTCGGTGGCTCGTGCGTTCCGTCCCTACAGAAGGTTCGCGAACAATCCCGATCGGCTTGGCTTGCACAAAGAAATTCCTTCGTCGATTAAAAAGTCACGCGAGCCTCGATACGCTGAAACGGGAAACGCCTCGGTTTCTCTCGTCTCTGTTTCGCGTCCATCCGCGGGGTACGTTCGTACCTTCCATTTGTTGTTCGCGCGTTTCTCCACGGCCGTCTGTTTCCGAACGAGACGAAACCGTAGGCGTGACTCGACTCGCGTTACAGCCTCGCGATTCCACGTAGATACGGCCACGCGAACCAGCCCCAAAACGATTTTTCATAATCTTCCCCGGGGCTCGGTTAATTAATTTTTCGTCGATACACGCCACACTCGAGGTCACGAGAGACGAGAAGGCCAATCGAACGCTCCTCGACGTTCGATTAATTTCGCGCGCGAGCGCCACCACCGTCGTTCGATCAATCGCGTCGCGCGTTATACCTCCCTCGTCGCGATCCGTCGACGTTTCCGCCCATGGCGGCTATGTTTCCGGCTAAAACTGAATCCGTGTAGCCATGCCACCGTCGCGGACTTCATTTCGCGTGGCCATTTTCCGCGCGAATGGCGCTTTCGTGTCGCTTAATCGACAACAGCTCGACCGTCGATCGGCTAGAAGATATTTCGGTAAATGGTTGCATTTTTTACGCGTACCTGTGATAGTTCTATTTTTTAATCGATATTTGGGGTAATGGTCAGCTAGATATAGGAAATTCAGTTTGGTTATGAAACACGATAATTGCTTGAAATGTTTTATTATAGAAGCGTCCGTTTCGTTGAAGAGACTCGTTTAGAGCTTGAAACATTGATCACATGAAATCGTAATTACTTTTATACACGATGGAAAATAGGGAAATCGAGATCGCAGGTTTCGAACTAAATCAACGGAATAGTCGATAAATAATAGTAAAATATGAACGCGATAGAAAAATCCGCGAATAAACGTGGTTGGTTTTCGAGGTATACGAGATTCGTATGAAAGTTTTTCTGCTTCGCCAAGTGTAGTTCAGAACCCTGAGGTGTCGCGTGACAGTCGAGCGTCGTGGTAGTTCCCTTTGGCGTTATTAAACGCTAGGTGCATAAATAAGGATATCGTAAATCATCGGGCAGAATTTTAGATAGGAGAAAAACGCCGGGTTTCGAGCTATCATTTGAATAAACTTTTGCGGAAGACTTTAGGTCCGAGTTTTATTTAGCGGTTAGATCGAATCGGCGATTTTTAATGACCCTTCCGTCTAACAAAGGGGAAGCCAATTTTTTAATCGTTTCCTTTCTTTAACATTAAAACAAGAATTTTACCCTTTAAAGCTTTACTTGTTTTTGACGGACATCTGTTATTTGATCTACGCGTTATTACGTATGCGCTCGACATTTTAGTGGGCGCTTGAAATCGTCGTGTATTATTAGAGCCGGCCTGAGACACGCGGTATGTATAACGATAACGATAAATTTTACATATCGTGGTATGTAAATACGATTGTGTTTGGAGGTGTTAAATCGCGAAGATAAACGATGATTCGTAGGATTCGTGGCTAAGCATGCACAATAGAACAACTATGTACACGAAATAATAGATCGGTTGCACAATTGTTATTTCTATTTTTCTACTTGCTGAATTGTATCTTTCAAAATACCTTCAATAATGAACTTTCCTAAACTACTTGAAATTCACCGTTCGATTCACTTTTAGAATTACTTTTATTCTCCTCTACTCTATTGCAATGCCACTTAAATACCATTCACCGCAATTCAATCAGCGCACATGGATTACTTTTTTGGAGCCGTAATTTTCTATAAATACCTATGAATTGTCCGTTATGAGCCACTATCTACAGCTCTTCATCGGTTCATCGAAATATCGTTTGCAATATCGATACACAAAAGCGTTATGAAACGAAAGGAAAATAGAGCTCGTCGAAATTGAAATTTTAATACAGTGCCAGAAACGAGATGACGAGCCAGCTCTTTGTAACGCGTAAAACGGACATTAAACTGACGCTGAATCTATCAAAAGTTCCATGCATAAATTATACACGTTTCTTCGTAACCTGGGAGGCAAAGTGGCGCGAAAAAATGGTTCGATCATCGAAACGTCGCGCCGGCGGGCTTTTCGTTGTTGAAACTCCTTTTTCGTGTGCCGAAACATCGGTCTGGCGAAAAAATAACAGTGGTTGGCCCGGATAAGTGATGGGGCGAGTCGCGAACCGGTCGAAACGTATTAAATTCGGGCCGGCCCACGCGAGACGGAAGGCCCTCTGAATCATCGTGAAATCGATGATTAAAGCACGACCACCAGGCAGAACGAGTCGCGCGATACGACGCGCAAACGTTACCGCCAGATGGAAACAAACGATGGAAGCAAGAAGGGTTGTAGAAAGGGGGTGAAGGAAACCGAAGGCCTTAATAACGAGCGGCGCAACATCCGCGAAATGGCGATTTTTCGTGTTCACTCGTAGTTTATCCGTCTGAAATTACGTTTACCCTCGCCGGTGGTTCTATTCGGTGGCGGGAGGCGCGCGTGCAAAGAGGACGATCCCCGACGAAAGGGGGAAACGACGTCATCGCGACACGAACGAACATCGAGAAAAGAAACCGACATTGTTAGTGCGTTAAAAATTCTCTGTATAATTTGCTTCGTTTTCCTTATTTTTTTTTTTTTTTTTTTCTTCTTCTTTTCTTTTATCTTGTTTCTCTTTTATCGTTAGATTTCTTAATACATTAGGGGAGCTTTAACGAAAGATCGTAGCTTTGAGTCTGAGTTAGGTGAAAGGGGTGCACACGAGGGGTGAGAATCGTGAATCGAGCCGGATTGTCGATAACAGGAACGCTTCAGTCCCGCTTTCTTCCCCCGTAACATAGTAATCTAGGAGCGGGGCCAATTACGTGGAGTAACCAGAAGTTCCCGGTGGCCTGTCGATACACGCCACTCGAATCACGACAAATTGACGTGGCTGGGCCCTTGCAAAGTCAACGGGAATCCCGCCCTTTCGCCCCGCGATCGATTGTCGTCGTGTCGGCCGTGCGAATTAATCCTTCCGACTCGAAGGAACGTTTCTCTTTTTCGTTTCTTCCTGTTGTTCGTTCGCCGTGTTCGCGCCCCCGGAATAATCCGTGTTTCCAGCGACTCGCTGGAGGGGAAAAAAATGTTTCGAGACGATGGAGAACGGGGTTTGGCAGAATTTCCACGCGTAAAAGCAGAGGCTGGTTAATCCTCCGAAATAGCGGCTGCCTCGGGCACCGATAACAGGTCGTGTGTGGGCTTTGCACCTGCACACTGTTCCACATGGCCAACAATGGGCCGTGCACTCGCTTTAATGGCTCGCCCCCGATCGAGATTAAACCGTGCACACCTTGCCGATTCTAAGGCGGCCCCCGCGTGCGTGTATTATGCAGAAAGGAAGCGGCGTAGCCGGGTCGAAGCGACGAGTTCACCGGGACCGACGAAAGAACGCTCGCGTTTTGTTTGATCGTGCTGAATGTGGGAAATTGTGGCTAAGCTCGCGGTTATTGTGAAATATATGTGGAATCTTGCGAAGAAGATTGGAAGGAATTATTTATACGGCATAGAATGCTGATATTGCTTACCTTACATACTATTAAAGCTACTTTATGACAAATACTACAATTTATTTTCGCGCCCCGATTGGAAATCCAAAGAAGAAAAATAGAAAAGTAAAAAGAGAAACTAATATTCAACCGAGATTGAAAAGATCGATCCTATTTGAAAACACAGTTGCGCGTAAACTGTAAAGCATTAATTAATACGCGTCGAGTGCACTTCCGCGTCATCGATCGGTTCGTTACCGGCGTTTCTCTCTTTCCGTTTCTTCGCGTCAACGAGATTTTTGTAATACCATTAAAAAAGCGGGACTGGCATTTTCTTGTCTCGTCTGAAGCGTTGGGAGGCACACCGTGGGAGAAATGTCGCGTTTAATTCATCGATTTATTTTTAATGAAACGATTTTATTTTAAGAGGCGAAAGCTCCTTTCGTCGATAAAGCGATTACAGTTCGTTTTAAACGAAACGACCAACGATCCGCGCGAACGACGACGCAACATCGTAGGGATTAGAAGCGAGCGAAAACATCTTTGAAGTGACTGGAGATTCGAAAATAAGTAGAAAACCCCGATGTCGAAGGAGAAACGCGGCCCCCACGCGCCATCGTCTAGTACGAACACGCTTTGTCGTTCCATTGTACTTTGTAAGAGGCAAAGCTTTAAGAGTTCTCCTTCGCGAAACCAGCAATAAGGTACTCTTTAACGAAGAAGGCTCTCGTAAAGTACTGCTCAGAAGAAGGGGGACTGTAACGTAGAATTCCTCTCGAAAGTTTACTATTTCGTGGGACCGATACTTTCGCGTTCGTTCGTCGAGTATACTTGAGAACAAAGTGTCACGCTTACAAGAATCGGTTAGTTTCGTTCGATACTGTGAATTATTATTCCATAGCATAGAGTAAAAACGTGGGGGAACGTAAGGTATTGAGAAAAAGAACATCGTTCAGGAAAATTTTTAACGTGCTTGAATTTAGGATTCCAGTTTTCTGCATGGTAATCGTATCTCTGTACATACACACCGTGGTACCATTAACACGGTATGATTGACGCACGACGTCGCGCGAGTTCGAGTTCATCTGTCCTACCACGAACGCATACTGCGCTTTTAAAACTACTGCAAATCCCTGTTTCTACTAACTCATTGTCCTGTTGTCACTTGCTAACACGCGTACCTCGTGAGCATCGATCATTTCTTGTTACTAACATCTTCCGTAAACGCTATCGCTGCTCGTCGAAAGCTGGAGTTCGACTCGTTTGAAGATGAAAAGAAAAATTTGAACATAGTGTTCCAAATTAAAGGAAAAAAAAAAGATTAAAATGCTTAGAAATGTTCTCCGATTGTAAATACCTTCCAAAGTTTCATACTCTAACTCGAAACTCGAAGTCAGAGGACACTTCCAAGATCGTCGGTTCAACTTTCATCGTCGCCATTGATTCTCGTTAAAGAAATTTATTCCATCGAATCTTCTGTGACTTGTCATTGTCCCCTGGGGTGACACTCTTGCTTCACGTGACGATTGCAGGTGCAATTATCGTAATTCCTGTTCTGTGGACGTACGCAGCGAGATTTTCGAGGAGGATCCATGTCCCGGAACCGGAAAATACATCGAGGCGCAGTACTATTGCCTAGGTTGGTGAACACTTTTCTTTTGGACCGATAAATTTTCCTTCGTCGACGAGGTAACACAATTTTTCCAAGACCTATTGATGACTTTATACGATATAATACAATAATAATAATAAAAAAAGATCCTCAAAGGTCATTGAAATGTCTTGGAAAAAAAATCGTGAATATTCGAGGTATGAATAAGCAACGAAGGGTGCGAACTTTTTCGAAAAAGTCTCTCGATTCGTGTATCTCTTCCCCGAGCATCTATGACGGTAAGAGAAAAGGGACAGGATCCATGGTTCGGTACACTTTGGTAAGGGTGTACGTTCATCATGTTAACTGACCAATCGAAACCCAGGTGCAACGACCAGCAAAACTGCAGCATTGTTGCATCGACGCTGCAATTCGGCGATCCCTGTCCCAACACGCACAAGTACCTCGAGGCGCATTATCGTTGCGTGTCCGGTAAGTAAGACTCCTCCATTTTTGTACGCGCCCATCCCTTCGTAATATCTCTGTACCCTGTATCGTTTATTCTACGAGCGGTCTTCCGTAGATACCGGCGAACGATCGCATAGGCGCCGACTTCGCGATCATTTTCAGGATATCCTTATAGTAGATGAAATATTTGTATCTCAGTGTCGCGTCGATTTGTATAGTTTATCGTTTTTAAATACTACGGGACTCCTGCTTAACTTTTTATGCGACTATTATTACGAAATGTTGTAATCGGTATCCTTTTTCTTTTTTCTAACGATAGAGAATTCTTCTTTCCATTGAGATCTATTATAATACAATTCGTAAAATTATTTATCACCAAGTACCACAAAAATGTTTACTTTATTGAATAGAATCTGATAGATTTTTCATAATAAATTATTTTGCTATAAAAAATTGATATTAACACTTGTTCACCGCTCAAAGATTCAAGCATCTGTTTTCTTAGAAAACGGTTCTACACACCTCGAGAGAGTACTCGAGATTCGCTTTTCCATCGTGGCAATGTGCGAGCGGGCAAAAAGCTGTTCAACTGACCGCGAGAATCGATTAGAATTTCCCGAAGTCGGCGCTTATGATTCACGTTGCCCACGTAACTGCGAGCCCGTGTCCCGATAAAGATCTTCCAGCGGCTTGCATCGACTATGCACTCTCCAGACAGACGGAGTATAAAGTGGAGAAAAGAAAAGATGGCAAAGAGAAGAGGCAGAGAGAAAAGAGAGAACAGGAGAGGTGGAAGGGTTCGCGAAGACGTGATCTTTGCGATCGAGAAATCGATCGTAGGGATCGGTAACGCGGAGGAACACGCGGCTGCGCGTCGAACTTTTCTGACGTGTTTCGTATCGTAATGAAACTCTTCCACGACACAATAAGAGCAAACAGTAAAAGGTAGAGAGAGACAGAGTATCGGGGAAGATCGCTGTAAGCATCGATCGTTAGGTTCGATGATACTGCGATTCGACTGTGACGAAATAACGTCTTGGCGCGTTATTATGAATCTGCATCGTATCCTTCCGTTAATTTGCCGCCAATCAATTATTAATAGCCCTATGCTATCACTGCTGAATGCCTGCCTACTTATAACACAGTCTATGTTTTTGTAATCGTAACCTTACGAGCAGTTTGACATTTTCAATTCATAGAAACGGGACTTTCACCGATTGAATATACCCGCGAAAAGACAGTCTAACCTGGCATTGTGAATCGTCGAAAGGTCACCATTTTCATCTTTGTCGAGCCCTCGGAAAATTGTTGCATTTATTGCTGTGTGTACTAGAGCTGTTGATTTATGAGATACTCGATTACACGGTACCCCTGAGATATCTGAATAGGAAAAAATTACCTAGGTATCTCTAAGATACCAAACAATGTATCACGTAACCGGTTAATTTTCGTCCACGCAGGTATCTCAGATGTCCGGTTCAATTCCCTGGCTCTAGTATATAATACTTATCAAGTTATAGTAACTTCGCTATACCGAAAGCACCGCGAGCTTGAACATTTTACGACGTTCAAACAGACTTAACTGGCGCCGAAGGAATGAAGGTAACTTTTCCGACCTTTCGGCGTTAACACCCACGGGTTACGACTTACCGAAACCACCAGGCGACACAATCACTTATTGGACCATAAACTGTCAACCCTCTGCTCTCTGCCTCTCTGTTTGCCTTTCACGGCTTCCAACGCCACGTCCTTGCCGTGATCGATATCCAGGAGGCTCGATAGATCGGTCTCGAGGCACCGACGTATATTCAAGGGGGAGTAAAGGATCTGTTGGTAGCCCCGATACTACAAGCGAGAAAGCCTGTCCATTTCTCTCTCTCCCTCGCCTCCAAGAGTGAATGCGGCTGTCTTACTCTTGCATAGCCGACTATCGTAACGGACATCGGCGACGTCCGGTATTTTACCTTATCGCCAACCCCTTTGGCCAATAAAGATGACCCCTATAGAGATAATACCGCGAAATACGCGAACCATCCCGTTCAGGGATTAACTGCCGTCGCCATCTTGGGTTAAAGATCGTTTTCTCTTCTTAGGCCAGATATAGTCGCGATATCAGCCGCGAAGGTAGGCTAATCTCGTCGCTCGCTTCGCCTCGCCTCGCCTCGTGGACGGAGCATTCGTTTTCGGGAATATTTCTGTCGCAGTCGATGCAACGTCACGATTATCCTTCCGAAGCATTGAAACATCGGGACTAAAGGACGTCTGTCTGTTATGGAACGGCTATATACGAGCAAGTCCGAGATACGGAAATCCTGGAATGGGCTTGGACAATCGTAGAGAATACAATTGTCGGTTCCTGGGAGCACCGATCGTTTGTCGTTCCTTAGTGTCTCGTTCAAATCGGTGTTTCTGATATCGGTGTCCCAGTTTATAGGATAGAGAGACAATGGAGCGAATTGGTTTCTATTCAAAATTATTTATCCGCTCGAAATAGTTTATATAATTAATTTGGACAAAATGCTTGGATAAAAATTATTATCGTCGCGATTAATTTGTCCCGCAATCCGTAAGACGCGATGAAAATAAAATTGCGAGCTCGGAACGGCGAGGTTAAAAAGGTTTTCACTTCGACGCAGCAATTCTATGAGAAACAAAGTCGTTTGTTGGTCTCTGGCCGTAAGAAAGAGAAAACGTTTCGATGAGAATCGGCGGCAGATTGATCCCTACCCCTTAGCTCCAACGAGGTTTGAAATATCCCCGTCGTTTGAGCGGGCTGAGGAGCTCGTCTAGCCGGGTCTGCCTTGGAGCTCCTCAAATCACTTTTCTTCTTAATTATACTCGGCGTTCGAATCCGATAAGCTCGTAGACGAGCTCTTAGGATCCTCGAGCAACCCTCCTGAAAGCTGGCGTCTCTCCTTTCCGCGTGTTTGCCATCAGTCCGTGTTTTAACCCCCTGCGCCCGCCACGGTCCTCGACGAGTTAAAACGAGCCCGACGAAACATTTGCAGCGGCAACAACCACGACAACGTCCCGTCCGAGTCCGCCGTGGTTCATGACTTCTCAGCCGAGCGTTTGGAGCACGGCTAAGCCGACTGTCAGGCCTCCCTCGAGGATTACGACACCCCCGGCTCAACAGCCGCCACAGCCGCCAGCACCGTCCACTCCGACGCTCCCAATAACCACCACGCCAAGGTTAGTATACTATGGTTGAGTTTGATATGTTAACGTTTAGAGATTTATTTTGTTTAATTCAAGTTTTTCCTACGTTCTTGATTATTTAGGTTTCTTTAAAATGAAGGGCTTTTTTTTAAAGAAGTCGTAATACTTCTTTTAAATGGATCGTCAAATAGAATAGACTTTGTTCGGTAGTGGTCACGTAACTTTGTCGCGACCTAAAGGATATTCTTTTACTGTCAGCTAGAAAAACAGAGTTATCGAAACGTTCCATCAGAAGTAGAATTGTATTACGTTTTCTCGACGGGGAAATATTTTTGTTACATCGTTACTTCGACTTCGGTCGCAAAGTTCGACGGGCACGAGCACCATTGAATGTGACAAACCCCCCTTCCATTTTGCAGTCCCACGTCGACGAGGTCGCCGGTCGATATGGAGGTTCTCGAAGTGGACCAAGACTTAACACTTCCTGCAAATGTTCCGTCTGCGAACGGACCAGCGGTGCCTCCGATCGTTCCTGAAACCACTCAGGCCACAACCACGTCGACTTTTGCTCCTTGGAGAACGAGTCGAAGGACCACTGGTAAGTTCTCGAGTGTTTGAGCGGTCTTCTTAAACGAGGGAAGAGCGTTGATGGCGTTTTGATAAAGAGAGCACAGAATGTATCGTTTATTTCATCATCGAGATCGAGATGGTGCTCGAAAACTCAATTCGAGAAGAAAGGTAATTGCTTTTCGATTCGAGCGTCGTGTGCTTAAAAAGTAAATGATCGAAGCGATGAATTTTTAATCTAATTAACTATTAGTCCCACGTTAAAGCAAGAGTTATCGAGTAGATGAACACAATGATTCGTACTATCACCCATCGATTATAGTTGACGCGTTAGCCCGAGGGCTTGTCGGCTGTCAATTACAGTCGACGATCGTTCCGAAAGGGTTAATGTTCGAGAGGCACCTGTCAGAACTTGGAAATTTCAACAACGAACCGACGGTCGAAAGAACTTTATAAAGATATCTGAAACTAAATCGACCCATAGTTACCAATTTTTTCATCTCTTTTCTCGTCGGTTACTATCATGTCCCTAGAGTCGTTCGACGGTGTAAATGCAACCGCGTGTTAAAATACCGAACAAATACCGTAGGCGACGCATAAATCGTATCAACTAACCAGTCTTCGACTTTGGTATAGCTCGCGAACTCGTAACAATCACCGCAAAAGATTAAGGTACCCCTGGGTATCCAAAATTCCATTTCGCTGACCCGATAGGATGTTGCGCGCGCGCTAAACCCCAGCCCGTCGGGGACCGGACACTAGAATCACATTAAAGCCGCGCCATTAACTGAAGCCAAGTAACAGGCCAACTAACGCTCGTAACTAACTCAAATATTCCAGTGCCGAGCACGCTGTACCCGGAGTCCAGCTCGAATGGCCAATGGTACGACTACGGTAGACAAGTGTGTCCCTCGGTGATAGCTAGGAACCTGTCGTGGAACACGACCAGGGCCGGCGACGTCGCTGTTCAAAGTTGTCCAGGCGGTGCCAATGGTTTGGCGCGATGGAGATGCCTAGCCAGGGGAGAAACGGCCTTCTGGCATCGTGACAGTCCAGATCTGAGCGAGTGTCGCTCCGTTTGGTTGACTACTCTCGAGAACAGGGTGACAGAGGGTGACGTGATCCTTGGTATCAGCCGAGAACTATCGCAAGTGACGAACAACAGCAGAGGACTCTACGGTGGCGACATGATGATCACAACCAAGATCATCAAGAACATGGCGGAGAAGATGGCGCAGGATATAAGAACGTACCAGGACGCGAATCAGAGAGAAGTCAGCGTGACCGAGCTGCTGCAAGGAGTTGTGAGGACGGGGAGCAACCTGCTGGACAAGGCGCAAATGGCGTCCTGGAAGGATCTGAGCCATCAAGAGCAGATGAGAGTCGCGACCTCTTTATTGATCGGACTCGAGGAGAACGCGTTTTTGCTGGCCGACACGCTGATGCACGAGAAAACGATCACTCACGAGGGAAGGAATATACGTGAGTATTGCTACTTTTATTTGTTCGGTAACGCGAAGACCATTGTGGGTTACTGTGGGAAACGGATTTTACACGTTACATATAAAAGCAAGGTATATAAACTGGAATTTTCTCGAATTAGTTGGAATTACATCATACGACGTGGTTCAATAGTAAAAATTACTCAGGAACTAATTTAGATGACCAGATATGGCGCTAGAGGAAGGTTGGTAAACTGCGATGAGTAAAAAAGAGTGGCGGTCGGGATAACGAATTAACGTTGAGTTGTCTAGTACAATGGACATGCGAGTATCGTAGGTCCGACTTTAGCTTCGGGTCGCATAAATCTAGATCCCTTATCTGGGGAATGCGACGCTGGTAATATCCGGCGTAGATAAAACAAAGATCCAAACCCATCGTAATTCTCTGGTACCTAGCTGGATAATGTTGTAACCCGAGCTTTACCTCTCTCCCTTCCCGGCATTATCACAACAAAACCCCGGGAAAATTACGAGCAATTTGATTTACTTCCTGGAAGTAACGTAGCGCGCGGTCGTGATTGAGGCTGGAAGCGAGTTTCTATGGCGCGGTCGAACGAAGTAGTAGCAACATTAGATCCGCACGTGATAAATAGCATAACAGTAAAGGGCAAAAAGAAAATGAGTTTGATGAGCGACAGCCGACCGGATGCCATGTAACATAATATTCCCCCGGCTGACCGTGCTCTTTCTTCCGTGCTAACAGAAAACTAGCTACCATCGCTGGCGTGCCTCGAATTTTTCTCGTCGGCCACACCGTCACGTTTATGAGTGATCGAATGGAATATACGATGAGAGGAGCACCGACGACAGGAAAAAAGAGGCAGGCAGAAAGATACGCGCGTTTAGTTTTATTGTTCGTTCGAGGAGAAGAATCGAGTAGCGGAACTTTATGGTCGCGAGATTGACGAACGTCGCGGAGTTCGATTAACACCAACCTGTTTGGGACACAATAACTTTGAAGAATATATATATTTTATGTCTATGCGCTACGCGAGTATGTTATTATAGAATTTTTCGTTCGGAAGTTCAAGAGTAAAGACCAAAGCTATAATAAAATGATTTGTACCAAGAATAACTTGGTTATTCCTGCGCTTCCGGTTATAAAGAATTAAAAATAAAAAGATTCGCTGAACTTGATGTTAGGCTTAACATATCCTTGATCCTTTGCAATCGTTTAAAACATCTCATCTAACCGATACCTTATAATATTCATAGTGCCAGAAATAGTACAATTTAATTTCTCACGAAACAGTGATGGAAGTACGCGTGTTGGACGCGCGGAACATTGGCGACGACTTGGAAATATTTCCAACGGAGGCGGCCCAGCAGAGGTGGACAGCCTCGAACGATCGTGTCGAGCTGACCAGAGGAGCTTTGCTAGAGAACAGCGAGGGTGGTATTGTCCGTTTAGTCTTCATGGCCTTTGACAGGCTGGAGGAGATCTTGCAACCGCAAGCCGAGGTATCGTCATTGGTCATGAACGACGAGCCACAGCCATTGCCGAAAAGGAACACGACCAGGCTTCTAAACAGCAAAGTGATCTCCGCGTCTTTGGGCAAAGGAAGGCACATACAGCTTAGCGAGCCGGTCAGAGTCTATTTTAAGCATCTGTCCATTGAAAACGTCACCAATCCAACTTGCGTATTCTGGGACTACATCTTGAGGTAAGTTCCCTTTTTTAATTGCATTCCATTCACTGATTTCTTTCTCGTTCCGTTCTCCGATTCGCCTTTCTACAAATCTGGATGCTTGAGAAATCAATACAGCCAAAACTTTTATTATTATGTATCCAATTTTCTTTTTCAGCGCTTGGTCGGAAGAGGGTTGCGAAATACGAAAAACCAACGAGACTCATACGGTCTGCGAGTGCAATCATCTCACAAATTTCGCCGTTTTAATGGACGTACACGCTGTTAGACTAGACATCGCACATCAGGTTGCATTGCAGATCATCACTTACATCGGCTGCATAATTTCCGTGGTTTGCCTCGTTCTGGCAATTTTGACCTTCCAATTGTTCCGTGGACTAAAGGTAATTATTTAACACTGAATTTTGCATTGAACGTTGATTATTATCGATCAAACCTTTATGGAACGCTCCGACATTTTGTTGCAGTCTGACAGGACAACCATCCACAAGAATCTCTGTGTGTGCTTACTGATCGCGGAAATTTTATTTGTTTGCGGAATCGGGCAAACGAACCAAAGAATTGTCTGCGGAATCGTCGCCGGGTTGCTCCACTTCTTTTTCCTCTGTGCGTTCGCCTGGATGTTCCTCGAAGGTATCTCTCTAATACGATATCCATAATGCAGTCGTTTGACGAACCATAGAACGATGGATAACAAATAACGTCGCGGAAGAAACGAGTTTGATCTTCTTTAAATTCTTTCGCAGGATTCCAATTATACGTGATGCTGATCGAAGTGTTCGAAGCGGAGAAATCAAGGCTTCGCTGGTACTATCTGGTCGCTTACGGTGCTCCGTTGTTGGTCGTAGCCATTTCTTGTATAATCGATCCTCTTAGTTATGGCACCGATCGATATTGCTGGCTACGAGCGGACAACTACTTCATCTTCAGCTTCGTTGGACCTGTGATACTCGTTATATTGGTAAGATGACTCTTGATAGCAAAAAAAGAAAGAAAGAAAAAGCAAAAATACAAGATAAATCATAA
Source organism: Ctenoplectra terminalis (assembly GCA_019453375.1). NCBI lineage: Eukaryota > Metazoa > Arthropoda > Insecta > Hymenoptera > Apidae > Ctenoplectra > Ctenoplectra terminalis. The sequence goes on along the minus strand of SMSQ01021553.1, from coordinate 260,824 downwards.
TCTACCGCAGTTATATTAACACGATGATATTTTTAAAGCATCAAATATATCGATGAAACATAAAGCCGTATGAAGAGTTGCTATATATTTTTCTTGGAATAAAATCAATACAGAAGCTGTTACTTGGTTTTCTTATTAGGCAAACTTGGTATTCCTGTCGATGGCGATTTACATGATGTGTAGACACGCGAACGCGACCGTAGCGATGAAGAGTAAGGAGCATTCTCGATTGGCCAGCGCAAGGTAAGCCTAGAAATTCCGGGTTTGTTCGTACATACAAAGCGTAACAACGAATTTGTATATATATATATTATGTATCTCTATATCAAAGTAATCGATCGAGTCCGTCCGTTAACACGTTCGAGATATCAATCCTATCGTCGAGTAGAATCAAAGTGTTTGTTTGGTGCTTTCGGTTCACGTTCGCAGGCTTTACTTGCTTAAAGAGATCTCCCGAAAGAGAGTCTTTTATTGTCACGCATCTTTTTGGCGGCCATGCTGAGTTCTTTTCGTTTCTATATCTCCGTTTTATTAAGTTACTGTGTTGGAATGACCGCAAGATTTCCGTTCGTTCGACACACCACTTGTATTGCTGTAAATCTTAGGTATTATATGGATATGGTTATATATATACATATATATTTATTACATACATGTAATCTATGATTTGATAACGCTCGTTAACGTGCATACATCCGTGATTATGAACGCAGTCACATTCGAGTCACGCTTCAACGAGAAATTGAACGCACGAAAAATCGAACGAGCACGATAATAATTAGCCTGTGCTCTGTGTTTTCTGTGATTTAAATGAAACGAGCAAACATACGTCGAATGAAGAGAGAGAAAGACAGTAATAACGATATGGTATTAACTTGATAAATCTTTGTATGGAAATGTTGGTGATGGTAGTTAAATTCTCCTGCAAACTCGACTCGTTTTATTATCGAAGCTGCTTTATCGTAAAAAAAAGAAAATCATCATTTCTCTGTATTTTTTTTCTTTTATTTATTTTTTTATTCATTTTGTGTCTTCTTTGTATTTCATTTTTCATTGTGTTTCTTCTAAATAATTCGAACATAAGTAAGTGCTCTTAAATGTCCTTATTGTGTGCTAATGCAGTGATCCAACATATAGTAATACGAATCGAGTGTTGCACAAACGAAACTATAAGTTTTTTTTTTTTTATATAATCAAATTAATTGAAATGGTGCCGGAACAATCACCTAACTTTGCTGTCTTGTTTCATTTTTGTATTAAATCTTCTACCCACTTCTGTCTACACTGTTCTACATTCTTCTGCATGGCGTGGTTGGTTGGTAGTGGAAAGGAAGAGAATGCTCTTCCCAACAAATTGCAAGCGCACTTGTAAGATATTTACCAATTTTTATTATTATTCACCTCTCGTTCATCATCATAACATAATTCTATACTAATCGTTGTTTTTTATGCCTTTAATTTCATCAATTTTTTACATAACACATTCTCCACATTATTCATTTTTTTTTTTTTTTTTTTTTGTTTCATTTATGTTACCATTCATTTGTTATTTTTCTTGCGAATGTAGAACGTAGAATGTAACAGATCGTTAATCAAACAACCATCGATCGTGTCACTCACTGGAATCGCAAATGTCATTGTATCGTCATTATTATGTTATGTTTTATCCGTTGAGACGAGCCTGAGCAATTGCAATTGCCAATAGCTTACGTAGCGAGGTGTCTTCGTGGTAACGCTTAACAGAGAGCACACGTAGCGTCGATCGATATTCTCTGAACTCCTTAGTTACGACACGCCGTTTGCTTTTCCTCTGAGTACACACGACGATTCAAACCGCATGTCGTATTTATCCTTTAGTTTCGGGTGTAACGCCTGATTTGAGAGTAGCTTAGCGAATACGCGCGAGATTAGACGTAATAAACACCTGCCTACCTGTGTAGTTCGTGTTCCCGATCCTCCCGTAGATCGTAGTCTTGATCGTTTCTAGTGAATCAAGAAATGAAAGAGAAAAAGAGAATGAAAAAAAAAAGTAAGAAAGAGAAAAGACGATAAAGAAGATGGAAAGAAGTAAGAAATAGTAAACGGTGTGTGCGATGCTTATAGGACGCCAACCGCTTCGAGATTCGCGAAAACATTAACGTTGCTAATGCTTTGTCGGAGAACCTGTACACGACACGGGCACACGTGTAGAAACGAGCAACATTAGTACACGTTAGCGTCGCGTAGCTCGAAATGTTGCGTGCACTTCGGTGCATAACGCCGTCCCCTGATAATCTTCCGTGTTCTCGCCGCTCCATTTCGATAAGAACGTGACAAATGTAGCATTGGAATTATTAGAATTAAAGTCACACCATCATCGATCATTTAGCACGTTACCCTTAATATTTTCGATGGCACGAAACTAAAGGGATCGTTTCCTTTCACCCCCTCCCTTTCTTCGTATATTTTTCTTGCTTTTTTTTTTCAAGTACTCTATCTCTATCCGCCCACCCTTCATACGATAACTTTACATAGCTCGATTCACGATCCTTTAAGCATCGCTCGCGATTATCTCGTTGGAAGATTTTATAATTTCAGTGTGACTCATCGAACAATGTTTTCTGACCAGGGCATGGCTGAGAGGAGCAATCGTCCTTGTCTTTCTGCTGGGACTCACCTGGACCTTCGGTCTTCTCTATTTGAATCAAGAGTCCGTCGTGATGGCGTACATCTTCACCATATTGAATAGTCTTCAGGGGCTGTTTATCTTTGTGTTCCATTGCGTTCAGAACGAGAAGGTAAGGGAATACGTCGGGGTCCAAACGTCCACCTTACTTTAAACTTTCTACGACCGTGTTGTTACGCGCGATTCGACGTTTAAAACGACTCGTTGTATCATCCTTCATTCTTTCATCTTTCTCAGTGCATTCTCGTCGTTAACGATAACAACGATATTCGCGTGGCATTCTAAACAGCGCGAGGAATTAGCATTGCGAGACGATGTTACCGATGGATTACGATAATTATGATTAAAAATGATGTTAAGTTGTTTCGGTCGATTACATGTATATTTTTCAATTTTGTATCAAGTAATCGCGAAATGTTTCGAGAGCAACGGATCATGTCAACGCGAAGTTCGAGAGAAAGTGATAAAATGAGAATCAATTATTGTCGAATCGGTAGTCGCATTTTATGTTATAAAAATTGTAAAACTGTTTCTATCGTAAGGTTTATAATTAACACAATTACTCACGAGTCAAGGATCTTGTAACATAAGAATTCGATGCACTGTGTACGAAAGCGGATTCTTCGTATTATATACGTAGCAAGTAACACCATAGGCAAGAGGATCATTTGAGAGGAATCATGTTAAACGCGACGTAATCTAAACGCCGTACGATATCTCGCAAACGAACACGATGACAACAAATGATGTCTCAAATAAAGTGCTGTGGCAATCGAAAATCACCCACGTTTATTTGTCGAATCAACCGGGATCCTGTAGCCTTATTTGCAGCTCGTTATTTTGATTTTTACTTTTAATTTTATTATTGTTTAAACAATATTTACAATTTGGTTGCCACTGCAGGATGCACCGCTCTTTTCCTGATTTATCTGTAAATTTAAGCACCAACGCTTCATATAATCGACCATTCACGTTTCTTAATATATTCATCGTTCGATCATCGTCGTCATCATCCTCAAGGATCGTTTCCGTCCTCCTGTTTTTAATATCCAGTTTTACTTTTTTCATTTCTTTTTTTTTTTTTCTGTATTCACGGGTCAACGAACGAGAAACGAACGCGCACTCGCACTTACCTTGGTTCTTTGTGCACCGTTAAAAAGAAACCTTTCGTTCGGGGGGTGGGTTTGCTTCGCCATTTCAGGTGAGGAAGGAATACAGGAAGTTTGTGCGCCGTCACTCCTGGCTGCCCAAGTGCCTCAGGTGCTCGAAGACTGTGACCGGAAGCTCCGGTGGCTCTTCCGGTACCAGCGGTGGCGCTGGTGGCGCTAATGGCGGCAAGGACTTCGCCTCTCACAACACCTCGTCGAATCCGTCAGCGCCGACGACCGATAGCTCAGGATTATCGCCGCACGCCGCCTCCAATGTGGGTACAACAACGACCACGTCACCGCCGAACAATCACAACAACCTGACCGCCGCCTGTAACAATACGAATCTTTCGATAAACGTGAACCTGAACAATTTGTCGCTGAGGTCGCCGGTCGGGGCACACCAGATGCACATGATGGCACCTAGCAACCACAATAGGCATCCCGCTCAGCAAGGTATCCGATAGCCGCTTATACACCAAACCGAGAAAACGAATTTCTTCGGACGGTTGTTCGATTAGTACTGACAACTGTATATTTGTCGCGAGAGAGAAAACGTGTGATCAAAAGGAGGGATTTTTTTTTTTTTCCGAATTAACTCTGACTCACCGCTTGAATCGGTAGTTTGTTTCTTAAAAATGGTCACCTTGTAAAGATTTCGCAAGATTCACTAAAGACACGCTTTACAGAGGCAACAGATTTCCCTTGGTTAGTATCTAGAAACAATACCGCAGAAAATGGAGGGATTTCGAAACACCCCTTCCAACTAGTTAAGCGTTTAACCACCGTCACCACCACCACCACCATCACCACCACCACCACCACTACCACTCTCAACTCTGTTCGCTCGTGTATGCTAATTCAACCGCGTCGCCCTATCGTCTTCGAAACTACGCCCTCCAGTTTTCTTCCTCCTGTCGTCTCTCTTCTTCTTCTTTTTTTTAATGTGTTACCCCAAGTCTGTTGCAGGATAAATTGTGAAGTGGGTGTCCTCGACCCTCCTAGTCGAGGGAGATTCGTTTCGAATGGCCGCGCGTTCCGCTCAAAAGCGACGCGTGCCAGAAACACTTTTTTAACGTCACCGAGAATCGCTTCACCGCCTCGAAAAGCTGGCTCTGGAACGGGACGAGCTAAAAAGGCATTTAACGAACCGTTCGACTCTTTCGGCTTTATCGCGTCCGCTGTGAAGAGAATTTAGAGAGAAAAAAAAGAGAGAGATATATATTCATGGGGTTAGAGCAGGGGTAGAGAGAGAGAGGGGGGAGCACGTGAAGAACGATGTTCAGGGGTTTGTTTAGATGAACAGGAAAAAAAGNTCCGCTCAAAAGCGACGCGTGCCAGAAACACTTTTTTAACGTCACCGAGAATCGCTTCACCGCCTCGAAAAGCTGGCTCTGGAACGGGACGAGCTAAAAAGGCATTTAACGAACCGTTCGACTCTTTCGGCTTTATCGCGTCCGCTGTGAAGAGAATTTAGAGAGAAAAAAAAGAGAGAGATATATATTCATGGGGTTAGAGCAGGGGTAGAGAGAGAGAGGGGGGAGCACGTGAAGAACGATGTTCAGGGGTTTATTTAGATGAACAGGAAAAAAAGGGAGAGAGAAATAGAGAGAGGGATTGAGAGAGAGAGAGAGAGAGAGAGAGAAAGAGAGAAAGGGGAGAGAAATTATTGAACGTGGTCATGCCGCAGATTTGAATGATAAAACAACGATACTCGGTTGTAGATGAAACGATAACCACGGCTCGCGGTGTGTGTAATCGTGTGTCGTTGTATTTTCCGCAAAAATTTATTGCCAATTGTCGGGCGAATTTATCGGGTTTAGTAGAGATTACTAGACACGAGCCGCGCTCGTCGAATGGAAATGATGAATTACCTTTTATGACAATTATATAATTGCATAGCATCGGTGCTTTCTTTCTTTTTTTCTTTTTATTCTGTGTTCTTCTCTTTTTTTTTGTTTTTTTTTTTTTTTTTTTAGTCCGCCGCGTTCGTTCGTGAATTTGTTGGTCGCGCACCGGTAAATTCAGCGAATTTTAGAGCGGCTCGTAACGTGCGTGCCTCGTGGTTTCCGCGAAAACAAACGACGCTCGTACGGGTTGTACGATGTTCCTTTTTTTTTTTTTTTAACTCTGGGATGCAATCGTATAATTGTCAACGGAGAGCTCGAACGCGCTCGGAAAATATTCAAAAATCTGTGCTTTCGATTCAAACATTACTTTGACCAAACGCAGGGACCAAAGAAATAAAAACGTTTCGAATTCCATTATTCTCGACGAATTTGTGTTTATATTGCTCTCTCTTTCAAAATTCGAACAATCTATACTTTCTTTTTCTTTTTATTACAAAGAAAAAAAAAAAAGAAACAGATGAAATAATAAAGATAAAAAAATAAAGAACAATATTGGTGTTGACACACGAGAAAAACGAAAAAGAACGAAACAAAAGAATTCTCATCGCGGTAAGCACTGCATTGATCCCCGAGCACCAAGCGAAAAATACATGGCACGTTCTCTCGCTCGATTTTGCACACCTGTAAACACGCGAACGTACTATTTGCAAGACCTCCTACTAACAATGGTGATTTTCGTGCTTCTTATCTGGCTCTGGGTTTGGTGTAACGCGGTTGCTGGCTACTTTGTACCTTATTCCCTTTCCTTGTCCCCGTCTCAGACCGAGACTTACTTTTATTAGGACGCACGTGAAGCGAGCAAAACGTTGCACGGCTCGCCATTTATTTCAGATGATGTTCCGGATCGTTAATGAAAGGCTTCTCTACGGCTCAGCACACGCACGAGAGACGTAACGAATCTGTAGCATCGATGATTTATACAATCGGCTTTGCAGCTGCGCCTCTGACGACTGACTGCTACTCGCAACACTTTCAGCCTGCGCCCATTTTCTGTCTGCTCGCTGTTTTATTTCCGTTAAACGAGTGGCGTCGGTGTCCATGGCAAATTAGCACGATCAATTTAATACGTGACAGTGGATCAAATTTTAATATCTACGTATTTCAAAAAGTTAATCGAATTTCGAGTAAAATCTTGAAGCATAGAGATTCGATGATTCCTAATATATATTTTTGATATTTAAAATTTTTTAATTATCGGTGAACGCGTATTTATATTTCATTCGCGTAAAATATTAACGAAACGTTGATATCCATTGGGAAGTTTAAAAGGACAAGTTCTGTGTTCCGCTTATTGTCAGTAGCATCTGCTCTAGCAAGTCAGCCATGGCTTCCTCGCAAACCTGTTTGTTGCTTATCGACTCTTTTTTTACTCTCGAAGCACTGATGCGTGAGCCGACCGGTAACGCAGTCAGTAAAGAAGTTTAAACAAATTTCCGTAGGCCATGAAAGAAGTATACGTTCAGAAAGATTCGTAATGTACGAGCGAATGTTGTTTTACCTGATCGCGTGGGCAGAATACGATCGATATAACGCCAATATAAATAGAAAACTTCTTCTCGACCATACGAACTTATTCATTCCTTTCATTTTTCGAATTCTGTCCACGCAGTTCAAGAATATCTTTTAAGTCGCTTGCTGTCGAGCAATCGTTCGATCGAAGAACGCCCGAATTAATTCTTTCTTTCGTTTTCCTCTCGTAAATATTCGCGCGCTCTTCGATTGCCATCCTTGGTTCGGTTCACAGCCTGACAAAAGCACGTTTTCACACGCGTCGAAACGCTCTTTAGACCACTCACCTATCACACGACCGGTCACTTAACCGCGAAGGCAGCAAAAAACCACAGAGGCGAGAAAAATCCGCGCCGAACCGATTCGTTTCACATCTCTCTCACACCTCCGCAATGCACAGACACACGCGCGTACACACGCTCTTCTCGACCACTTTTGCTCTCCGTACACACGGCAAACACACGCATAAAGAGACACCTCGTTTTTTTCCTATTTTTTTTTTCTCTCCCCTCGCTCCGTGCGTTTCGCTAATTAACACCAGACGCGTACACGCGCGACGAGAGGCAAGGATAGGGTAATATGGATCATCGAAGCCTCTAACGATTCAACTCCCGCTCGAGTAGCTAGGAGACGCTTCGTGCTCTTTAATCGAAGCACGAGGATGCTCGCGCGAAAAATCCATAATTAGCCGAGTGAACGTGGAAAAGTGGTGTTCCTATTGGAACGCGACGGTTTCATCACGGTAGGTTTTACAAACGGCAGGATGGTAATTTTATTCAGTGGATCGGTGGAACGTCTCCACGATGATCGATATTACGTTATTTCCTCTCTGGTACAGACGACCCAGTCTCGGCACGGTTGCACGTCAGCTGCGCAAACGAGGAGCCGGTTCCCGACGTTACCTCATTACAGACAGTAAGAAAACAAAGAAGACTCGTTCCCTCGCGCCACGATCTCTGACGCATCTCACCTTGCTCCATCGCGCTGCCTCTTTGCTCCAAGGGGATACGAACAAATCGACCGTCTTGATTTTTACAATTGAGAAAACATTATTTACTTTAAATGTATCAATTTTTTTTCTTTCGAACAAATTAGTCAAAAATTGATCGAATCAAATTGGATAGTAATTTAAACCCAGTTTTAGTCGAACAATTTTCTTTAAAAAGAAAAAGAAAAATATTCAAGAACCTTTACAGATTATCATCGATAACGAACGAAGTGAAAACTTTTCACGATTTCAGAGTCTGTCCTAGAAACCTCGCCGCGAGGATACATAACTCGGCCCGATGTTCCAGCGAGAGTGTAAAAATCTCGGCCGGAAGTCAGAGGCTCGCGTGACCCATTCGCGTATAGCCGGGAAACAGGTACGATCGCATATCGTCCATCCCAGGACAAACACACACGAGGCCGACACCGAGGTGTGCGTGCTGACGTCGCGTATCTCAGCTCGTTACGTCGTAGATTTGTCCGTGTACGAGTTAAATCCGCCACGCTTCCGGCGAGCATCGCAACCTCGCGAGATATCGCCGGATTTGCCGCGTCCGTATCTTCCGTGTGCGCGTTGCTTCCGAAGGGTCAGAGGCCCTTTTAAAACCGTGTCACACGAGATCCGGCTAATCCCTCCTCCTCGCGAACTAGAACAGTTTCACGGGTGTGTATTTGTCACGAGCAATCTCGCGTTGCCGGGTTAATTAGTTTCGAAGACTAGTCTGGGAAAAGAAGAAGGTTTAAAGTTGATGGCGAACGCGTGGAGTTTCGTTCGAAATTAGGTGAACGCGAAAAAATTGTGGAGCAAGGTGTTTCGTGGAAGGTTTCGTGAGACTCGAGCAACCCTTTGTTTACTGGTAACCTATCATACTTATTGATTATTGGAATTACGTTGGATCGAATGAATATTTAACGATTGCAGCAAAGATCTTTCGTTCAACGTTTCAATACTTTCTCGGGATACTGTACTCCACTGTTGCCCATCGTGTCAACTTTGTTTACAATGTTAATCGCTTGATCCTTCGTGTACTGTAAACCGAGGGTATTACATCCTCGTGTATTTTAATACGCGAACATTACAATCTCGTCTTCTTTGACCAGACATAATTTCCCATTACAGGGTGACTTGCGGATAGGAATTAACAGTGGGTGGCAACCGTCTGAGTACTGAAGACTCGTTTCTCCGACGATTAATTCTTTCAACACTTTATTCCCTAAGAGTATTTAACAAGACGTTTCTGAAATGTTCAATTTATACACATGTACATTGATTCATCAAAGACACCACAATCGATCATCCCTCTGCGAATCAGTAAACGAAGGGTTAAAAGGGAACGGCGAATGGTTCGATTTTTACAGTACTTGGCGTCCGGTCGAAGCTGGGCGATTGTCGATAGGCAGCCGGCAGTAACAGTGCCAAGTGAATCCTCTCCAACAGAGGCTCACATCGTGGCCACCCTGCCGTACGCCCGTCACGCCTTCTTACCCTCAGCTCCCAATATCCCCAAATCTGCCACCGCCACTTGGGGCCACCTTAACAAAAACCTCATGTGGAAGGTAACTAACTCACCGCAGCTAAAAAGGCTCGCTCGCTCGCTCGTGTCGTGTTGTTTCGATCGAACTTTCCTTTCTATCACTATGTTCTTCTGCCATTGTTTCTCTAATTGACTGCATGGTGTGCCATGGATTGTTTCATTTATTTTCTTTTTTTTTTCGTTTCATTTCTCGTTTCGTTTTAAATTCTCAACTTTTCGTTCTTCAATCTTTACTTGACAAGCACCTAGAGACACATTTTGCACACTTAGAGAACACCTCGTGGTTCGACGATACCCGACGCTTCGAAATAGCATGGAGGTGTGGGGAAAATTGTTTCTGGTGGAAAATATTCGCCAGAAGAGAGCTTGCGTTCCCACCTTTTCCCATTCTCTATTCAAATAGGATCGGTCTGTTTATCGAAACCATAAACACTCCAGTTTGAAGTTTATTAATAAAAGTATAAGAGAATTGAAGGATGTCGATGTGTTTTTATTTTTTAAAACGTTTGGTTGATGGACTTCAAAATGATGTTTGTATGGTTTCGACTTTGATGGCGATCGTAGAGAATATATACTCAAACGCGTAACCCCGTGTTCAGTTTGTCAGTGATAGACGTCTTTCTTTTCATACGGGACGCGTAGCTCGTTGTGTGTGTTTTACGTTTTGTTCAGTAGTGACAGAATGATACCATGGAACATGTCCATACGACCATAGCATTTATACATATCATACAGCACGTACAGAATCTTCTCGCTCGTTCCTTCGACCATGCATGCGAGCTCGTGGAGTTTATAAAACGTTTCTCAATTCATGAGGCTCGTTGCCCTTTTTCATAATCCGTAGGTGTCGCGCGAACGAGGACCTTGCGTTTGAAAAATATAAATTTAACGTATTATCCTACAAATTCCAAACTCCACGTAAGGATACGAAGAACCATGTTGAAATCGCAAGAGTCACCGTTCACGTCCTCGTAATTCACCCCACCCCCGTACATATCCAGTCATACGCCAAATCACTTCATGTTTCTCGTCAAACCACCATACTCTATCCCACGAATAACTCCACAGATATTAAACGAGTCTGTCTCTCCCGCAGAACATTTCTTTTAAATCGTATTCCCGTGATTCCGGCCATGGCGGCTCCGAGCAAGAAGACTCACCCAGGACGCACAACACCCTAACATTGGGCCATTCGGGACGAAACCGTGGCGCAAGAGGCATAAACGAGAACAATGACATCAGCAGCGGCAACAGGACCACCGGTGGAGGAGGCGGTAGAAGAGCAGCGATACCGTACAAGCACAAGTACACGGAAATCATCGACGGTCGTGCGAACGGACCCGGACTTCATCAGTTACACGCCCATCACGGTCAACACGTGCACCTTCCACGGGATCTGGCCAACGAGGATGAACCAGTTTACGAAGAGATCGAGCGTGGCGGCAACGGTGGCGGAGGCGGCGAAATTCAAGTATCGGACATGTCTGACGAGGACGGCAGAAGGCAGAGCGACATGAGCAGACAATCGTCAAGGAGTTACGGCGACCACAGGCCATTGATCCCGTATTCGCCGGCCACCGACAGGAATCTGGTGCATTACGGGCCAACGTTGACCGACCGTGGCGGAGGAGGAAACATGCATTGCGACACGTCAGAATACAGTCCCGCGGTCGAGAGGACCCTGAATACTTGCTGGGAGAAGCTGCGAAAGCAGCAAGCATGGTACGAGCGTGGAGACCTGCCTCGACTTCAGGCCACTTACGGTATACCACCGCAACAAGATCACACGAGGACAGTCGCAGTTCTAGACGGACATACGGTCGTCTGCCATCTGCAGCCGCAGACGGACATGTACACCGGCCGAGGAATGCCACCGCCTTCCTACAGCGAGTGTTAGGACGTCTCCGGTGATAGAATCTTGTCGTCCTCTTCGTCTTCCTACGCGAGGACGATGGATGCATTCCTCGCTGTCGAGACGCTGCCTTTCGTGGTAATCGACGAAGGAACGATATTGGAAGGAACGTACAGTGAGCGAATGTTATGGAACGGTGTTCTCGATGAGTGAATCAGAGGGATCTTCGACGACGACGACGACGATGATGAGCTCCTCTCTAACACGACAAAGGTGGTTCGTTCCTGAAGAGAGCCACGATTCCGAAGCAACCGATGCGTCTCGGGTTACGCTCAGCCGGATGAACGAGACGTGAACGAGAGCGACGCGTTTCGTAGCTCAAACGTAAATCGTGATTTGTCGACCAGAAGATCGACGATTGCCGCGTTTCTTAGCCATAACTGGGCCACAAGCGTGGTCTCAACTCTCCTTTGTTTCTGTTTCTGTTTCTTCGGGAATTGCGTGTACCAGCGTGGAGGAAATTCACGCCGCAGGACGTGTCTGTCGTCTCCAGTTTTAGAACCGTGCGAGTGTGTGACGAAACGCCGAGGATTGTACGATAGCGTGAATTATAAAAAAAAAAGGACCTCTTGTTAAAGTTAATCCAGTCGTCGTTGTACCGTCAAAGCTGTATTTGGCTTTAAGATTGGCTCGGTGACAGAATGCCGGATACGATATCGTGCGGAGAATGATAAAACGTGACGAGTCCTCTTATGTTACTAATATCTGCTAGGAGAACGGTACAGAGCACGATTTCAAGGAACAAACGTATATATCGTCAACGACTCGAACGAAAGATCGTCGCTGTATGCTCATAATAACGCTAGAGCAAATTATTTCCTTGCGTTCTTCTGGACGATCTTCTCGTTCGTTGTCGACTTATCCTCGAAACCTGTTCTTGTGCGCGTTAAAAACTCGAGGAACATTTTTCCTCGACGAACTCGTCGATGCTGGTTCTTTTCGTTAACGAAAACGATTCAAGGATGACACGAAAAATAGCAGACATATCGAGATCGATGAGAAAGGTTTCGCCACGAGGGCGTTGAAATCGTTGATTCGTTAACGAGCCATGTATCGACGAAAATTCGATTTGAATCCCCAAAGGGAATCGGCGACGACTCGATAAAGGAATCCGAAGCCAGTATTTCCTTTCATAAGTCTCGATTTTTATCGAACCGAAGGGACAACGTTCAGTGACATATCGTGGGATTGCTAATCGATACTACCCACGCCACGGAACATAGGAGAAAACTAAAGTTACTTAATAATCGATCGACGCTTAATTCGATCGATCATTATCGCGTTAAATTAGTGGTCGCATCGTAGAGTTACTTCTAAAGTCGTTGAATTGCTTTGTCGCAAATTTTTGCAACACGATCTCTCGAACGGTAGCAGTATCTTTCTCGAGATAAATGATCTTCGAGTTAGGGAGATGGAAGAAACGTGTGTCCATTCAGCGAATCTTGATGATTAAAATTTCTTTCGAACGGAAGGTAAAGCCGCGGCTTAAAGTACCTTTATCGGTCGTCTCAGCCAGCTCCTCACTGTACATTGCTTTGGAACGTTACGTTTTAGTCCCAGAATGTTATTTTTATAAATAAAAAAAAAATTATATATATAAATGTATATGTATGTATACAGTAACGATATTATATATATATATACATAAAATACGAAGAGAGAGAAAATGGGCGAAAAAGTTGTACGAAACAAGTATATATATATATATATATATAAATATATATATAGTGATACAAAGCGATTTTCCGAGCGACGTGAAAAAAGCGAAAAAACTTAGTCACTGTTTTTTACTATTTTTTAAAGAACAAAAAGTATATGTCGTAACCGCGTAATCTAATGTGTAACTAAGGGAACCCGCGCGCTATTTATTTTTTATCATCCGTGAGTGTTATCTAATGTGTAATTAGCGGTCGTGTTGTGATCGACGATCAGTGGCGTGCGATCGTTTATAACTACGTAATACAGTTCGAGGTATATCAAACAATCGATTAATCGGATCTATAGATCGCCGTCAATACGTCGTCGATTCGGGTGGCGAAATTTTATGCTTGCAAAGGAGATCCATCGTTAACAAGCGGAAGCGTATGTTCGGCGGACGAACTTCGAGCTTTCGAGGCGCCATTTTGGCTCGATGTTCTTCTCGATCCGATATAACTGGAAAAAGATATGTTGGGTTAACTAATTGCGAGATAAAGNTTATGCTTGCAAAGGAGATCCATCGTTAACAAGCGGAAGCGTATGTTCGGCGGACGAACTTCGAGCTTTCGAGGCGCCATTTTGGCTCGATGTTCTTCTCGATCCGATATAACTGGAAAAAGATATGTTGGGTTAACTAATTGCGAGATAAAGTACTTCTTGTTCAACTTCTTTTTCTGTTTTCCATTTTTCTTTTTTTTTCATCGTATCATGGTTCCACGCGAAAAGAAACCTGCCAAATTGTGCTGAAATCAATGTTCTTTCGATAAAAAGTATTTTGTTTCCTAAATGAAAGGAAGCAAATGCACGCAGAGAATTCAACATACTCTTTTTCGTGGTTCGACAATGTTTTTATATCGTTTCTTCATATTTTTTTTTTTTTTTTTTAATTTATTTCTCTGCTCAGCCGGACCGGCCGTGATCCTTCTCTCCGGCAAATCGTACGTTAAGGCGAATAAATCTATAGGCGAATTATAAATAGCGATAATCAGCGTTTAAGGGTACCAGCGTAGCTATATTAAGCGTTACAAACGTTTCCTTCGACTTTTATGAAACGTAATTGCTCATTCTGGCATCGCGTGAACCCGTTCGCGGTTATCTTGATTTTTCCTTTATAGAGACCCTTCGCACAAGCGTAGCTTGAGATGAGAACAAGCATCTGGAAACCGTTTCTGTCCACAATGTTAAAGGTAGAACGAAAATGTGTAACCGTGTCAAGTATGTGTATATATCATTTTCAACGCCATGAAATTCTGCCGTCTACGTTTCTTATCCTTGTAACGAACAACGTGAACTTTGTACACGCGTTTCTCGGTCGTCGCGTATCGTCGTCGCCATTCAATATCGTGGAATCGTGTAACCTAGCGCCGAATTTTGGTACGCTTTTTTAAGTAACATTTTTTCGTTCCACTTTTACATTCCTTCGTCCTTACGATAAGCAACAGCCACGAGAGATATCTTTTTCAGTCAATTATAGAGCAACGCACCAAGAGTTGCAAGAGTCAAGCAGCATGGAGTCTTAGAATTTTATGTCGTCAATCAAAATATTAAGCTCTAGCGATTCAGAGAGTTAAAAAAAAAAATCTTGATAAGAAATTAGACTCGCGTTACTTGATGTCTCAAACTTTTGTACGTCGTTCATAAGCGTTAAGAGATCGTCATCGAAAAGGCCGTGTTACGGTACGCGACGACGTTATGTGTTTTCACTCGTTAACGTTTCAATTAATTTCTTTAACGACGCGATCGATCGATCCAGCGATTTCGAAGCAAATCGTGGGACAAAAATTTTCTTTTTCTAGACGTTTGTGTCGTCGCGTCTCGCAAACGTCCCATGACGCTCTGTCCACGACGCGACGGAGCTTAGTTCTATGTATAATTTTTGTACGAGCGAAAGGTCTTGCTCGTGGAACGACTATTACCGAATATAATCGTAAACGCAGCCACATTCCATCCGTTCGACTTATCGTAATCGAAAGAGATAAGAGAGGATAAGGTGTACGAGCCAAGTAGACGGGGACAACTTCGAGCACACTGTGCCTGGTGAATAGGCAATCGATTTATGATCTTGCGTGATTCTCGTCTATCTTTTCTTCCTTCTTTTCTTTTCTTTTTTTTTCTTTTTTTTTTTT
>SMSQ01021553.1:201895-245135 GCA_019453375.1 Ctenoplectra terminalis | reverse complement strand
TTTTTTTCTTTTCTTTTTTTTTTCTTTTTTTTTTTTAATTTGTTTTTCTTTCGCATCGTCAACGGTGTAACCGGCGGGCCACACTGAAAAAAAAGAGACCGACACTGGTATTGTCGCGTCTCTTTTGAAGGGTTTGTTGCGTGCGAAAGAGGAGAGAAAACATTATCGTTGGGAAATTCTCGAAACGAGGTGTATATAATGTAAATAGGGCTTTGTACATGTTAAACACGTTGTAATGTAAATGGAAAAAAAATGCGCTGAAAGAGAGCGAAATGGATGACGAGAGAAAGAGAGAATTCGTTGTGTGTGCATGATTAAGAGCGAAAGAGAAAGAAAGCGCGAAGGAGGCGACCGAGACGATTGATGTGAAAACAGAAATGAATACACTAGATAAGACAAGTTACTAGTAAGTAGTTGATATTACAGTAACTATTATCGTGATGGTGGATGCGTGAGGCGGTTTAACTTAAGTCCCAAGCGTAATTAGTTAATGTGTAAATAAATTAAGCGAGGAAGTAAAACAGACAAAAAAAAAAAATATTAAATGAGAGCCCAAGTAATCATTGGATATTTATAAACGACTCCACTAAAGAGAAGTAACGACAAATGGATAAGAAAAAAAAAAAGGAAAGAACGATAAATATGTAGGTTCGACGAGCAAAGGAGGGAATGTAAAAAGAAAAATATGGACTCAAGCACTTGTCCCGTGCGTTAGGTTTACTGTTACGAATGAATGGAAAGTTAGGGGAAAGGAACAAAAAAAAGAAAGAACAGGAAGGTAGACAAAAACAAAAGAGAGGATAAAAAAGATTGGAGAGAAGAAGGGGAAAGATTAAGAATGGAAATGTGCGACAATTAATCAGATGGACAGATATACAGTGCATGTTTTATCCTTAGCCGTTTTATAAATATAAATATCCTCCTCCCTACCCTCCCTTCTCACCCCCTCATCAGAGATCTCCTCCCTTCTCCTCTTTTCACGCGACGAAATAAGCGCGAAGCTGATCTTCTCTCTGATCGAATACACCTGTCCGTACTGTCCAATCTCGAGATGTTCCTTTCAATCGTGCGTGTTGTCTCTCTTTACTTTTCGTCCCTGTTCTCCTGCCTGCAGCATCACGTAAACGGGTCTCCAAACGAACTGCGACCGTGTCGTCCCTCGAGATACTTAGCGACTAAGCTTTCGTTTCGCCTGCAAGAAAAATAAATAAGTAAATAAATGAAAGACGAAGAAGAAAAAGAAAAAAAAAACGTATCGGAGCGGAGTAACGGCCAGAGAAAGAAAGTTCAAAGCGATCGCAAAGAATCAATCCGCGAAAATAGAAACACAATATGTCGTATATACACGCACCGCGCGTGCACACGCCACCGATCATCTAAAAGATCCATCGCAAAATCCTTTCCCATCCAGCCATCCCTTGAAAGTGTCAGAATATTTTTCGAATCGGCTTTTTTCTAAACCATTTTACCCAAAGACACGAAGCAGCAGCGGTCGAATTGTAAAATTTCGGACAAACCGGCGCGCGATCATGTTCACATAGAATTCGTGAAAATTCTGTGATCTTTACCATTTATGTTCTCTCTTTGTAAGTGATATTTAACGAACGTAATTAAAAAAAAAAAAACAAGAAAGAAAGAAAATAACGCGGACACGGTTTTAGCACGTAATTTCGCGCGTAAGTTTCCCGTGAATCATCGCCTGCCTGCGCACGCTAACAAATGTAAAAGAAGAGGAAGACCGAAGAACAAGCAGAAGAAGAGGAAGAAGAACACGAACGAACAAGAAGAATGTAAAATCTAGGTATCTCCGATCTACTAAGAGCCTCCGTTTCTTCATTTTTGTATGCTTCTTTAAGACTGTCTGATACAGGAAAAAAGGATAAATAAATGTGTACCAATCTCTGAATAAAAAGTGTCTCGTTTCTGTTTTGTAGAATCTTCCAATTAAGCAACACTGATATTCGGCAGAGTATGGAATACTCGAGCCATTAACAGCTCACACGAGGAACAATTTATTTAACAGCACCATATTGAATTAAACATTCGATCGTATCTTTCCGGTTACTTCTACGAGCCGCAACTAAGGGGGTCACGTTGAACAATGCCGTCTTGTGTACATCGATCAAATTATTCTCTAAAATATATTTAACAGCTTCCACGTTTCCTGTTAGAGCTGCCACGTGCAAAATGGTCTGACCAACGTTGTCTGTAGCTCCTGCGTCAGCTCCCAACTCTATTATTCGCTTCGCCGCTGCTAGGTGACCTCCTTTAATTGCTTCGTGAAGAGGGGTGGATCCTGAAGAGTCTCGCGCGTTTAAAAAATTTGAATCAAGGTCCACGAGTCGATTCATTAATCCCTCATGGCCGTGAAACGCTAAAAAATAAAAATTCATAATTCATAATTAGCTATTCACCGTGATTAGCACACAAATTATTACCAGCAATGTGCACAGCGCTACGGCCATTATTGCTTCGGTCTTCAACGCATTTAACAGACTGAGTCACCAGTAAATTAAAAGCATTTTCGTCACCGGAACGACAAACCATGTGCAACGGTGTCCATCCGTCTTTGTTGCGCAAAAATAAATTCGCTTTTGCCTCTAAAAGTGAAGCGATGCATTCGTACGCTTCGCTTCCGGTTTTCGTGCAAGCCAACATAAGCGGTGTCCAATCAGCGCGTTTTAAGGAATCAACAATTGCACCTTTGAATGGAAACAATTTTATGAATAATATATTTGTAAAGAAAAAAGGTACATTGAATGAAAAACAAACACCTTTTTTAATTAAATATTTTACAACATCGCTACGAGCAAATTGCGCGGCCTCGTGCAGAGGTCTTTTCATATCTTTATTGGCAACATCGACTCTGAAGTCTGGTTTCTCAAAAGCCTCGCATAAGTATCGTACGATATTCGAATGGCCCTCGCGCGCGGCAACGTGCAACGCGGTGTCGCCGGAAGCGGAGTACCGGAAGAGGGTCCAATCGCGAATGTCGTGTTTCGATACGAGGATTTCCACTCTTGATAAGTCTCCATTTTGACAAGCGTGCAGGAAGTCGCGCGATAGGTTAGGATCCGTCATATTTTAAGTTTTTATTAAGAAAAAAACGAAGTGCGTATTAAGATAGAAATAACAGAATGGTTTTTATTTACAGATATATAAAAGATTGATGAAAGGTACTTAAAAAACTGAACATTTGAGTGCGTTTCGAGGAAATATCGAAGCGACAGATGCTGCCGTCTCACAGAGAAACACAAAACTATAAGAGCTCGAAACAGCGCTATCTATTATCGATAAAGATAAATGTGAATTGGCGCGAATCAATTTTATTTGGAAAGAATTTAAATTTAAATCATCGCGACTGCTTGAAATTTTAACAATTTCAGAAGTATATTGCATCTTTCTTACATGCATGTTTCGAACGAAGTAATTTACATTTTTGTTTAATTTTCGGATCCAGGAATGAAACTATTTTAATGGAGTTACGTAATGCGAGAATAGTTATAATTGTAAACAACTTTGCAATGCTACGCCAACCGAGCATAGAACCATTTTGAAAGTAAAATTAATCGTGCGAAACCTATCCTCGCCGTGAGTCATAAAGATCGTGCAATTATAACGTCAGTAATTGAATCAGAAACACCGCGTAAATGGTGCACACTTTCGTGTCGAATAAAATCTTTTTTTTATTTTAGACGCAACAAAAATGCTCGGTTAATAAAAGTTACGAGGCTTAGTTTAAAACTGGAGATCTCGATTTACTTAGAAAGGTAATTTCATTTTTTCCGTGGAATTTCCATAACCGTTATGTCGACGCGAGATAACAATGTGAATAATTAACCACCAATAAAGCGTTTCCGGGCTGGTTGTGCAACCGAGTGTGTGGGTACGCGACAAGCATCGTGCATCGCGAGAAAATCGCTTCGCGCGAACGTTCAAGGTTCGATAAAAAGGATCCACCTTTCGCTTCGATATAACTGCCAGACTGAAGACGACTTCGTCGTTTCTTGTTATTTATCTTGCTGATCGCGCTGCCGTTCGCGTGAAGCGACTATCGATGGCCTTGCGGCAACTTGTACTACGAATTACCCTAATTGATCGCCGTTTACGTTGCAATTGTAATATCTCGATATCAACTTGAGAATAATTCCTGTCTTTTAAATAAGATCAATTAAATATACTTCGTACCTTAATCTGAAACTCTAATCTTCGAATTGCTGTAAAGTAGATCAACGTATAAGCTTGTCACGATTATCGGTATATATTATAATCGGTAAAAGATCGACAACGACAAAACGTTATATATCTGTATGCGATCTGAATAGTTTCAAACCGATTCAATACCTTCGAACGTGCAGACACGTGTAACTGAATAGTTGGGAGTTGCAACTTTCTGGATCGTTTGATTATTACGTCGGCTCGTAAAGCACTCGGATGACGGTGGTACCAGCCATGCCTTTGTCAGCCATTACATCGCCCAGCATAGGTATAATTCACCCTCCGGTCTCGACAATCGATCGCCAATTTGCATACGATGAATCTCCTTTCAACCCGTATCGCATTCAATCGCGGTGCAAACTTAATTTATGCAATACACGAAGATTGATGTTTTGTTGTTGCCGCTGTTGATCTCCAACGAAGCACTGCCTTTCTAACGAAGTTAATAAAACTCATTGATCTATCTATCTAACGCCCATTCATATTCAAACATCATAGTTCGAGGACACTGTAACGATACAGAATTTCATTCCGATTGCAATTAACAGCAAACATTCGAGCATGAAAAATGCTGTTTCTGGTTCGACCATTAGCAAGTTTGCGTTCGACAAGAATTAACGCTTCGCATACGTGCCCCGCTAAAGTATCAGAAGAACACTTATTATCTGCGCTCGAAGAACCGGTGCCTCCCTCGGGAGTACTTTTTTCTCTGGTCGTCGAGAGTATTATGTATTACAATTTCGATAACATTTTACTTTCGTCTGGCAGGCAATGTTCATTGAGCATTTTTTGTCTACGACAAACCCTCGTGGATTGATCGGCAGACGGAGAACGGAACAGGTCGAACAGACCTGTAATAACACGTCATTTTCTCCAGACCGAATAACTATAATTTCATGCGAAATTGAATCTTTAATTGCGGGGATCCCAGATGAGGACGATCAGCTGGCGCCAGTCAGAAAACAAGAATAAAACATCCGCTCTCGCGCGTCCATTGCTCAGGATTTCTTCTATCTTGGAGCGTGGAACAGTTCGGTTTCCTCGCGATTTGATTCCCGCGTGTGCTCGCGTACACGGAAACGCTCGCTTCCTATTCGAAAATAACACCTCGCGCTGAGGTTGCCGCTTAATTATCGGCTCGCGCAGAATAACGCGACGAGAAGAAATCCTGCGTGTTTTCACACAGAAATGCTCGTTCGAAGGATAAAAATAGATCCTTGAGCTACGCTCATTTCTGCGCAAGAATCTTTTGCGGGATCACCTTGCACACTTATGCTTGTTTAAATATTCTTCGCCAACATTACTCCTTAGCCCTGATGTATCCGAGACTTTTTTTTTTTTTAAATATCTTTCGCAACACTTTATAAGGAATTTATATTAAGAAAAACAATAGGTTTGATATCCTTGTAACAAGATGGTGGGCATATTTGGGTGAGTGTTCCAAAGTCTTTGAAATAAGATATCCACGCAATGTTTCTTACAGAAAAATATATATGATATTTATTATCCTATCGTATCGAATAGTTCGCCACCTGCTTGCATTTCCTCCGTTCCACACAGTGTACACGTGAGAACGAAGATTCCAATCAGGATGTTGCACGAACACATCGACTAAACTGTCGCGCGCGTAACAGAATGTCTGAGCAGTAGAATGTTCGTAGCAATAGTTCGCTCTTTATCGAGTTTCCTGTTTCTCGTAAGTATCAATCGCTGTTTATGCGGATCACGGTCCGATCGATCGGTCGCTTGGGCCAAATGTTTGATCGATTCGCTTCGACATTGACCTTAAACGACGCGTCTGGAGCAAGCGTATCTCGCGTGCAAAAAAGAAGAAAAAAAAAAAAACGCCGGCGAGAACGCGGCGTGTTGCGTAACGCGCGCGATTCCATAGGAATTAAGGAACGATAAACGTGATCACCGTGCTCGTCTTGGCAATTGTTGCCTTCGTAGAAGCGCTATTACGGATAATCGTCTTGGAGATGCGGTGCTCGCGATGCAACCGGCCGCCGAATAGAAAAATTTCGTTAGACGGTGCGCGATTTTACGCTTAACCTTGCCAGAAGGTTGAACTCTCTGAGTAATTTCGCAACAGAGGGTTATGTTAATGGTTATCGGTAAAAAGAGAGCGACGTTGGTGGATGTTAAAGACTCGAAAGAGTTCTGTACCGAAGATTTTTTTACCTTTCATGATTTTAAACTATTTTAAAGGAATTTTGATGGTGGATAATTAAGGGTAATAATATTGTTGCCCGCGTGTCTATCGTCGGTCGTTACCAGCACGAAACAAAGTAACTAAAATATTTTATTTACGATAATACTGTATCGCAACTCATATTTGGAATTCGTCGCTTAAATCTAAGCAATTAATAACATTTGTCGTATCGATTCGCTTTAATTTTTAATACGACGAAGAGGAAAAAGCGATTCTAAAAAGGAAGCTTGGAAGAAGCACGCTATATTTTAACAGAGTTACGTAATTCGTAGAAGGATGATCGACGATAATGAAAATCTAGAAGCCAGCCGCCTCTCACCGAAGATCGAGACGCGGAGCAAGTAGATCGACTCGATCCTCTGCCAAGTTCGTATGAGATTCTTCGGCGTGCAAGTTCAAGGCTCCGCGGAACGATACGGATACCTACAAGGTCACCGAGTGTGCAAATACCGTGATTATAGCTGCATACAGGTGCAACCGCTTTCTCATTGTCGCAGATGAGACGGGACTGACGTAAACGGCACGTATCAAAACTCTGTCGAGCATCTGGAGACGACGGTGCCTCGTACGTCTGCCATAATCCTTCGAATAACATGCAGTACCGCGAACGATAAGCGCCACCGAGCGTGTTTTCCTTCGGTATGAAATCTCTCGGTCAGGTGTCCGGTAATTCCTTTGGATCGCGACCGGTGTTGCTCAATGGAAATGACAGAATTAATCATCGACCGAAGTATTACTCACTCGACCCCGAAATACCTCGTACGAGAGGGAAAGAGAGAGAGCCAAACGGAACCGATAAAGTCTTTTCATTCATAAACCGTGAATCTAACAAGCTAGAATCGAGGAACGCGTCATACCGGTTTCCGATTCACCGCTTTCTCAATTTTGTTCTTTTTTTCTTCGATTTCACTTTTTCACGACGAGTAATAACGTGTTCGGATCGCAGGGAAGATTAACCCTTTGCCCATGGATCGATATATTTGTCACTTAACGCGTAATAGTAGAGCAGAATGAATTAAATTTCAATGAGAACTTTGAGATATTACTTTTTATCGTGTAATTACTAATTACACTTCGGAAGGAATAATGTGACTCCTCAACGAACCTATCCTATTAATCTACGTTGGTCTACTAGGTCAGCGTTAGTTCCACGTTGAGATCTCGGCTAGTTACTTTCTTTCCCCCGTTTTGAAACGACGCAAAGCAACATCGGTGGCGGTAGATCGTATCGAAAGAATGGAACAATTGTTTCGAGGTCATGGTCGAATTGCACACCGAGGTAAATGTATGCCGTATCGATTGTCTTCGATGCGTTGCGACGTACGCGTACGTCGCGAACCAACGCGATAAAGCATCGTGCCTGATGACGCCGATAAACTAAATGGAAATATCGATCAGGGGGAGAGGTAACCGTGTGTAATTATGCGGGCTATTAGTTTCGCGGGTTCCGGTACCATCGCGTATCACTTTGCAACTATTCGAGCTCATCGGTCTATTTGCTATCGTGACCATTTATAAGTGTCTTTCGTCGGTAGTTGAATTCCATACCGGTTCACGTCCTCGGGAAAGACGATGGTTAATTGCGACCCACTGAAACAGTCCGCAAACTTAGTTTCTCCGACGGTAAATCGAAGTTTAGCCTAACAACCGGTCTTCTTGTAATAATCCGTAAAGTCACGACAGGGTAATTATTGGTCTAGGTTTTTTGAAAACGAACCATCCGTAACTTTAATTCCATTCCGACTTGTATTTATACGTTTGATAAGTTCTTTGCCTACGGACCAATGTTCTGTGCAAAATTATAATTACGGCATGCCCAAAATTAATTGTCCATTCAGAGCTACTTCCGTGACTCTAAACGACGTCAGAAGTAACCCTTTATTCCTCAACATCCTTGAACAACCGATTGATTCGAAACACGCTACATTTACATAAAAATTGTCCGCATAATTGATCAGAGTAATCGCAAGTCACGAAGCCAGAGCTAAAAACGACCTACCGAACACCCGATAGGTGTTTAAATAATATCCCCGATTCCTGATGTCACACCAATGTATCCTCGTGCCCCTATTCGAATCCTGAACCTCTCCTATCACCGACCACATACTCTAGCACGCCAGAAGCACAAAACCCTGCTCCACGGCAGACGCTGCAACATTCCAATCCGCGACGACACAGCCGGGTCCCTTGGCGAGAGCAGTATCGCCGGCGAAAGGGTGCGTCGAAACAATTCCCCGGATACACCTGATCGCGGCTCGGAGCCCGGAGCATTTCCCCATGAGCGGCCGAATCAGGTGGGAGGTGGAAGGTGGAGTTACGGGTGACGAGCCTCGGCGGCGGCCTCTGGTAGGGGCCCCTGGCGTCGTTGCGTACCCTGGTAACATTGGACCCCCACTTGCGCGTTCCGAAGTCGGAGGCGCATACACGACGGCTCGACACCGATATACCGACAACGACAACGACGCCGACCGGCGACCATCATCCGTCCTAGCGTCTGCAGTTGTTGCAGTCGACCACCGCGCTCACCGTCGAGCACGCGACCGTGTTCAGTTCCAAAGGGGATTCCCGGCGTTTCCCTCTGCTCTTGGAATCGGCCGTTATCCCGTCGCGACTCGCGCTAAGGATATACGCGAGTTACGATAGTGAGTCACAGGTGCCACGAAGCAGACTGGACGAGAACGATTGGAATTCTCTTTCTCTTTCTCCTTCTCGTTTTTTTCACACACGTATACACTTACACGCATCGATACTGTCTGTGGCTCGATCGGAATTGGGAAGGCCTGAAGCGAACCGAGCGAACCGATCGATCGGTCCCCATACGCGTTTCACTCGTGCGTCCACGTCGATGACTCCTCGGCGAGTGATTCGGGCACAGTGAGGGTACTCTCGGAAGGAGGAGTATCCACAGTGACAGTGAGTAAAACCTGTGAATTCGGTGTGTAACCAAGGATTCCAGGTGCAGTTCAGGATCACGAGAGCCGGGAGAAACGTGTGACGAAAGAGATCAATCCTGCGACCAACTTGATGGAATCGAACAGGCGATAGTTCAGGTGTTCCTCGTGGTTCTCTCGTGGTCCTCTCTTTTTTCCACGATACCAGAACAATTCGGAGGGAAAGCAATATATTCACGACGCGCACACGCTCTTCTCTCTGACTTTCGAAATATTCGACTTTTTACCTTTCTATTTGCGTAGGATGTTCCTCGCGTGAGCACAAGCGCGCGCGCGGGAAATCGCGTCGAATCGTTCCACGATTTTCCTGTTATAGAAGCAAATCCAGTTTTCTTTTTTTTTTTTTCTTCTCTCTTTTTCACTGGAAAGTAGATCGTTTCTTTTCCCGTTTTCCACGTTCCGATCTGGGTTCTCTATATTTTCGTAGACTCGGTGAATCACCCGACCGATTCCGTTAGTCGCATTCGCGGAAAGTTCAAGGAAATACGGGCGCGCTCGCTTGCTCGCTCGCTCGCCTGGCCACTTTCTTAAATCGTTATTTTTAGCGGGGCCCGATTATTTCGCGATCCCCTGAACCCTATTATATGGTAATTACCACGGCACATATTCGACGACGCAATGTTACTTCATGCTCGAGTAACTTTGACATATTGGAAGCATAATTGGCCGGGACACGCAGCCGCGTGCAACTCGCGATCTCTTCCTAAGTTACACGATTTTTCCTTCCAAAATAACAATCGT
The DNA here is from genome assembly GCA_019453375.1 of Ctenoplectra terminalis. NCBI lineage: Eukaryota > Metazoa > Arthropoda > Insecta > Hymenoptera > Apidae > Ctenoplectra > Ctenoplectra terminalis. The sequence goes on along the minus strand of SMSQ01021553.1, from coordinate 235,013 downwards.
CGTTCACCGGGAACGTGATCTGATATCTCTTGGTATTGTATTAAAAATAAAATAATTTGATTTGTTTCGTTCTGCGACACGATTATATTATAAACGCTTTGGAACGCTCTGTTCGTTCACCTCATGCTCGACCTGGCTTAGATCGCCGATCGTAGACGTTCATTGATCGATGCTCAGACGCTGTTTTTTATTCCTGCCTCGTCGAAGACATGAGTCAACGTTGCTCGATATCTAAAACAATCGCCGCGAGCCACGTTCGAGTCGTTCTAGCTTTGGAACGGGGTCGACTTTGGCGTGCTGCAATTGCAGCGCATTTTTCAATCTTTCGGGAACCATTTTGGTTCCTGTAAATGATGCGTCTCGCAGAGGTCAACGGTTTGATTGGTATTTCCTCAAACCGATCCAATAAAAGAATTATGACGATGGCTGTTATTATTTTCACAAATAATAATGAATATTTCACGAGCGTTATTCGAAGGAACGTTGTTCCAACTGTAAACACAAGATAATTTCTGGCAGTGCTTAAAAAAATTGTCAACCAATGAATTATATCATTAGGAAAAAGAACTCGTTAACGAATGTCTAATATTTCAAGCGATATTTTTCACGATCAACGCTCGTACTAATCGTTTTGCAATCCTTCTAACTGGTCGTCGTATCGGTGTCGCGTTCGTATCCATTCACGAATCGATAGGACCAATAAATCACGGTTATCTTGGGACCAGCTGGAGGTTGCTCGTACAGATCAACGTCACGTTGCAATAACGGAACTACGTCATAAATTAGCGAGCCAGCCTCAGTAGCCAGGTAGCCCGATAAAAATTTCCTGGCCACCTCGCGTCACACCGGTTTCTCCCGTGCTCTCGGCACCGTTCCCTTCCATGCGATCCAAGAAGGTCAAGTACTTTTCACGAGCATACGCGATCATTCTTCCGGTTATCAACGCGATCCCTATCGATCCTTCCCGTGTTACGCGTTCTTGTCGGGGACCAATTGTTCCATCGTTAATAGAAACTTTCATTCTTCGATTTAGAGCAAGAAACTGGACGCAAGGAGAAGATAGAAAGAAGATAAAAAGAAGACAAAAAGAAGATTGCGCGTGAAAGATTTTTGGATCGTGAAAATCGAGGCTATCGGAGTCGAGGAACAGCGAGAAACTTAATCGCAAGGATATCGAAATCTTTAGCACGATAGAGAGCAAGTTTGGAGGATAGAGGAAAGTTTGTTGCTTGAGAAGACGAAGTGCAGAGTTGAAAACGTTACGTCGGAAGAGCGAACATTTACACGTTCGTAAAACGGTGACACGGAGGGGGTTTTACATGCGTCATCGCCGTGCGGGTACAAATCGCACGCGACCATACGCTTCGACGACAGTACACGTGCGTAACGACGCGCTCGATCGCTCCTGCGAAACACAGGGCTTCGATCCTCTTTCAAGGATACACGGTGATAAATGCGGTGCCGGAGATGACGTCCTCCGCGTTCTCCAAAATGCCTATCCGGCTCGTCCTGCTGTGCCTGGTTGTCACGTGTAATGGTGAGTATTACATTCTGTTTCTACTATTCTCTTGCTGGTTCGTGCGTCACTGTCAACATTAAGATCATAATAGGTGGGATGCATCACGAATCGATTAGTTCTAGGAAGAAAAAAGGATAAATTCGACGAGTTTATTTATAGGTGGGAAATTCGCTTCGCTCGAATTACAAAGAAAAATGCATGCATGATCAATTCGATAAATTTAGTTTCGTAGAAATTGCAATTGAAACTTTTATTATACAGAGATAGATCGCATTGCATTTCGAACACAATGGCCGAACTACTTCTCAACGGAAGGTTGACAGCTTTTGTATATGTTCAGTTGTTGAAATTTTATCGACGCTCATTGACAGTCATTATTCCTGCGCATAAATAATACACGTTCTACTTTTCACAGTGACAATTTTGAAAACAGACCGCACGACGCGAATGTTTGTACAAGATTAAATAGTTCGAAGCGTAGTCACCACCGGTTGTCTCACCGGTGAATTAAAATTTACGCGATAATTAATTTGTTATCGGGAAAAACCTATGAATTATCGAGAAACAATGGAATTATAATAGCTATGTGGTGCACGAATGACTATCGAACAATACTGTCAATTAATTGCAGCCATGTACACGATAAGTTTGTACCATTCGTCGAACTTGACGTCAAACCTAGTAGACGAGAAAAATGTTTAATTCGAAAAGAAAAATGTTTCTGTGTAAGCTTCGGTTTAAACACCCCTCGAAATACGTACAAATTACCCTGAATTAAAATTACAAACAGCGTTACAATATGGACTAGTTGATATAAACGAATTAATATGCCGCGAGCCACCATTTTTACGACTTCGAAGGCCTTAACCTCGACAAGGGCCTCGTAGCCTTTTAGTGGCATCACAGAGGTTGCATTCTAAATGACCAGCGCGAGGGCATTGGATCTTGCTGTCACTGACACGTAATATTTAACTATGTATTGATCCAAGTATCGAACTTCGTTCGACCTACAACCTACGAGTGACTCACTTTTATTCTGCTTTTTCATTCGATCTTAACCCAATCACGAACTCACGCGATACATTCGCAAGGAGCAACCTGCAACAAAATTTTCCATTCCCCTTGCCGACTATCCTCCAAATGCATCCGCTCTCACGCGAAACCTAAATTACCAAAATTCCTTCCTCTCAACGAAACGTCCTAAACCGCCCCCCCCCCCCAATTCTGGCACACGATATCCCCAAATGCAAGAATTCGCGAAACTCGCATGGAAACGATTTCTTGAGCAGCGCCTTGGCAGTGAAACCAACTTTCAAGGTGATTCTCCCGACGCTTTTCGGGATCCTCATTTCTCTTTCCACGTTCGCGCCACTCGCGATGATTCCGTTTCATTAAAAACGCGGCACGTGCGCCACGTGGCTGTCTGGCCACGCAAAAATCTGTGTTAACGGGTTCGATTCACTTTCGTCGGCGACGTGTCTCGTTAGAATAACAAGCATCACGCGATTTTCGCCTGTAGCGAAACTGAGGCGAAATCGTGGCGATCTCGAGCGCGCGTAATCAGAGCGAGACGAGAACCATTGCCTAGAATCATCGACTCTTGCATTGGTTACACTCGTCCGGACGATTTCAATGAAATTAGAAGTGTAATTGTCTGCGTCCAGGTGAAACGATTCTCCTCGTTAAATTACACTGGGAAAGATACCACGGGCGAATCCTAAAGTCGATGGCTGGGACAGTTTGTGTAGGAATTTGACTTTTGCTAAATTCTAGAAAATGTTTCCTGTAAGATATAATTTCGGGAGTGTGTTATGGTGATACGTGAAGAGTTAGTTAAAGAAGAAAGGTTGTAAATGGTATTGGGAGTATGAATGAAATATCAGAATGAAAGAAAGACGCTCTATGGAATGTTTTATTTAAGTACCTACGTGTCGTACGAGTTGGTTACTCGATTTGGATAGGTGATCTAATTATTCTGGACAGTATATAATGTACGTCATAGTTGACCCTGTTCCCGAGTTGCGGGTCCTGCTCTAGTTTGTGAACTTCAATCAATTTGTAAAACAGTTTGGAAGAATGATTGTGAAGCATTCGTTCGTAGTATACGTGGATCATCGAGCTGTATTCTTTTCCTGCGTTTGTTAAAAAAAAAAAAAAGAAGAATAGACAATGATACGAAGCTACCTTTAATTCTATAGTCAGATTGGACACTTAACACGGAGGCACGAGAAATTTTTTTCCCGTTTCTACATTTTACGATAGACCACTAGAATGTTGAGACAAAAATATGATAGGCCGTAAAGAACGTTAAACATGAGATAATAAAAAATTGAAGTAAGTAGGACTGAGGTTTCCAGTAACACAGTTACCAAGTTGCCGTGAAGACGTTTGCGTCTCGACTACAGCTCGCTGCTGAGAACGATGCAAATTGAACCAATGAAGCGTAAAGAATTCTAGACGATCTTGGACCATGCACCGCGAATCACCGAAGAAAGAGGAGTCCGTTCGCTTACTCGTCGGAAACACTCTCCTCTGTATAATCATTGCATCAAATGATTAACTAACTACGTACGTAGAAAAACAAGCTGTTTTCTTTATCGTGTTTTTACATGTTACAATATCGCGTGCAAGTGTCAAGACATTAATGCAGCGATGAAATCAACTACATATAAACCTCTTTCGAGAAACGAGTTAAAAATGTTGTAAAAAACAAATTCAACGAAAGAAAAAAATTTAACTACCCACTATCGATAACGTGGAACAATTTCGCGTGCATAAACGTCAATTATTAACTATAATATCTATGCGATGAATTTTTTGTCGATCATTTTTCGACGCCTTCTCGTAAAGCATTCTTGGCATGACCGGGGAACGGTGTGCTCGCGGCCCGAAAGAACTGGTTCTTCTACGGGGGGTGGTTAAACTCGATGCAATGCGTGTATTTAGTGAAACATCGCTCTGGAATGCAAACACGTGGGGAAGGGTAGGAACGTGCATGGGAACTATCGTACGATCCACGTCGCTGAATTTTATGCGTTCCATGGACACGTTCGTTTAACTCCTCCTGAACTGGCTCCTTTCTTTGGATTTTATGTAACAGCTGCCTATTTTCGACTATTCGATAATTTTTCCAAATTTTTCTAGCTTACCAACTTCGACAACGTTGCCAGTAACAATATTACTTTGTCACTCGTGTTCTCTTCAAAAATTAAAGAGCACGATTCTCGTGCAACATCGATCGCACAACAAATTATGCGACCATCGAAAACTCACAAAACCTTCACTGACCTATAACATCGATAACGAGTCCTGCGAGCGAAGGATGCGCGTTCTTGCGCATCCTTGACACCATCGCGAGAATTCTCCCGTCAGGCGTGTACGCCGCGCCGTTTACGGAATTCTCGGCTCTCCTTCTTCTTCTTTCTCTTGATCGCGGCGAAACGTGGCTGCGTCAAAAACTCACCGACGTTGAGAGCACCAGGAAAATAGCGTTATTAACCTGTCACGGAAATTTTATCGACTCGATCCGATATTAAACTTCCGCGCTCCGTTTACGCAGCTTCTGAAAACAGTAAAAACAAAGAGGCTCGCGGAGAGATCAATATTTTCCTTTTGACGAGCTCGCGATCGGCGGCGTCGCTTCAAGAAACGGAAACGCGATTCGATAGATTTCCGGGGTTGATCCTGGCCAAGGACGATGATTCGATCTCACTTATTAGAAAATAAACGTCGATGAGCGCGATTGTTGATCGTTCCCTCCACGCTGGAACGTCAACCGATCGGTCGAACACGTAGGCTCGCGGAGCTGGTTTTGTAATACTCCTTGAGAAGCTTCGTTGCAAGATGTGAACAATAGATAGACTCGACTGCAAGAAAATTACAGTTTGAGACGTAGAAAATACGAGGTTGCTTCTGGATAAGAAGTGACTCTGATCGATGAAGATTTAATTTCGTTTCTTCGTTGTCTCGAATTAATTGTTCATTCGTCTAGGATTTATCCATCTTCTTTCGTCGATCGTTACATGTACGGTAGAAAAATGAAGATTGAACGTTTGAAACAATGATTCTTCGTACCTTCGAGAAGTACCTTTAAATACAACCTTAGCACAACGAATAAACGATATTTACACGATTGTAAGGAGGCGTACATAAAGTGGATTAAAGTAATTCGATCTCCACGGGTCTCGATTTAACCGGTCTGCCTCGGCGCCGATTAAGCCGGTTAATCGAGCTCCCACCGCATTAACGTGCAGCTCTAGAATACGAGGAAGCCCTGGAGAATTCGAGCGAAAAAATATTCACATTTTTCCAATCAATGACACAAATTTTTAAGCGTTCCTTAAAAAAAGACGTTTCCTTCGTACGCTCTTTATCTTCGCTGCTCTTGGGTCACTTTCTCTGGCGATCCTGTTGGGTATCGATTTGGGGACGCGCTCGAAACCTTTTCAGGAAACTTGACGATGGTAATCGTTTCTTCGAACAGTATTTCTTCCGCGTCATCCACGTCGAAAGTCAAGTTTCAGATATGAAAAGGTTTTCTCGAAAATGAAATAAACGTCACACTGTTGCTCGTTAACAAGTTAAAAGAAGGAACGCGATAGAATTACAGTATCGGTACGAAGACATTTTTTCTCGATTTTTTTTTCAACTTTTTCTCAATTTTCTCTCTCGATAACGGATCGTTCGTGTAGCTGCGTCGTTTCTTCTCGTGCGTTTTAATTTCGCGTGTCGATAAGACACGTTGCGAACGTCTAAAAGAGTAGAATGACTCAGATCCGGCGACAATTCACCAACCTTGCGTCAATTATATTTCGCTAATCGCAAACATGTTTGTTCCTTTCGATTCCGGTGATTTATAAGCCCGGAGAAGAGTTACGACCGCGAATGACTTCATTCGGTGTAATAGAACTCGATGTAATATTTGCGAGTCGCAGATGTGACATAAATCGATACGTGTGCGGAAAGCAAGACACGTACAAGGAATGAAATAAACGAAACGATCGTTGGACGCTCGTTTTCGCGGGGAATAATTAAAGACTGATTTCATGCAAGAAACAGTTAAGTGGGTCATATCTGAAAAATGTACGCGTCGAAAGTTGATAATCGTTTCGGAATTTACCGGGAATATTTTAGATTACTCCGAACGATAGTTTGTACGCGTTCCTTGAAGAATAGTTTCCTGAAATTCTGGCGCAAATATACATTTTCTCGTGTTCAAGAGATAAGTGGACACATATCGACGAAAAATACTAACCAAACATTCCTACAAGTCTTTTATACATTCTGCGAGAATACATATTCTTCGACGTTGCTTAAATTGGTTCCACTGTCCCGAATGCCTATAAATATTCCGCGTATTCTCCAAATACTTTCAAAAAATTCAATTTCCCTGAATCATCGTTCGATCACCGTTCGATCACCGTTCATTCTTTCGATCAGGAATGTTGGAATCGAACGAAACAAGATTTTTATCGTTTTCACGGCGAGAAGCTCGCGATAAGGCAACGCCCAGCGGACGCATTTTGAGTTTCACAACCTCTCTACGTGGGAAAAGAAATCGACCGGTCTCTCTAATTGTCCTCCCGGAGACATCGGTGGCGGGTTAACGACCGTGGTTGCACGCCTATCGGCTCGTTCTTAATTACGGAACGAAATCCTCTTCGGCGCGGTCGAATCCTCGTTTTTCTCTGTTCCTCTCTCCTCTTGTGGCCGCTCCTCGCCACGAGAAACGGTTGGCCTTGTCTTACGGTCGATAATCTCGGGATGGGATTCCATTGTTGTGGAATTAGTCACGGCGATACCTGCGAGGATACATCCGGGATGTTGCTGGGCCAGCTCGAATACTCGAAATACCGATGTTTTTAATCGACAGGCTATCGCCAGCAGCTAATCGACCGTTAAACCACTAATCGATCCACAAAAAGATCGGTATTTGTGTTAAAATGATAAAACTGGAGAATGGTAATTGAAGAAGAAATATTTAATTCCGATATCGATATCGGTGTACCGAGGATATTTTGATCGTTGATGCACTTGAAATTAATCGGAGACATCGATGACTTGCAGCGGGCAACGATCGAAAATTACGTGGCGGAGTATCAAGGACGCGATAAAGAAAGTAAGAAAGTATGAAGAAAGTAAACGGTGGCCTTGGGCTGGCTCAATGAGCACGGAGTGACTTAGATGCTGCGCGACCGCGTTCGATCTTCCTTTTCCTTTCTTCTTTTACTTTTTTGTTTCCAAATTTGTCGCTGTATCAAGAATATCTTGGTTGGACACCGTGATAAATTGTATCCTTTGTACTTTCAGATATGAAAGTTACAAAATTATTTAACGAATTAGGGGAACAATGGTAGCAAAAAAGTTTGGCTAAAGCAAACTGCGTTGGGTTTATTAATATATCAGATGGTAACACCTGCACACACGATACCGCCTTATGCAATAATTCTCACGATTCACTACCGCGAAGTCAAACGACGAAGGATGCCGGCTAGTCGTGTCGCAGTTCCGAGCAAGACTTTAAAATACATAAAAGGATACTAAATACTCGAACGAAACGAGGAATGAGGAAGCGATGGCTTAATAATCCATTGTATGGAAATCACAGTTATTCAGGGAGAAAGTTTTTCAATAAAAATCTCGGATACTCAACTTATTACTCTCTAACGCACCCATCCTCTGCTTCTTGAAAATTCCAGGTCTCAATTTTATGTTAATATATTATACTACTAATACCAAGCAACCACTGTTATATAAAATACTTTCAAAGCAATCTGTTTTTGTTAAACGCTCACTAATTTTCTAATGCAACATTTTCTACTTAAAATAATTCGTAAAATCTTCTGCAACACTCTGCACAACAATAGCCATTGCAAACTGCACGGTGTGACGCAACTACCTAGGCCATTTGAATCATCGTTATCATCATCATCGCTTACTATAAGAAGCAACGCGATTTCGCGACCGCTCCAAAACGATGTCGACCATAAAATCTGCAGTTTATACACCACGAATGCAGTGAAATTATATTGCCGGCTACCGGTGTGCCGAAGCAACACGTATCGTCGTAAAACCACGGAGCTGATGAGTATGTCAATGTAAAGTGGGAAACGACCTTCCAGTGTCAGCGACCACCTTTGCTCGTCTTGAGGACGAACTCGCCGCATGGCGAACGTAACGAGACAATACCAAGGACCAAGTTCGGCACGGACGCGTATTACATACCGTGGCCACGTAGAAAGTGTGGAACAGTGCACACGGTCGCTCTTTCATTCAGAGAAATTTGACCGTGATCGTTGGACGGTCAAAAACGGCCGACTTTCGATACAATTAACGATACGAGCTGTGAACACTGTCTCGAGATAGTTTTTACGCCTGAAATTCTCTTTTTAATCGAACTTTTTCTTTTTTCTTTTATTATTGCCAAGAATTTGATTTTTTAATTTAAAGATTGCGACGGTGAAAATTAGGAAAGATCGAGAGGTGGAATTTCGAGAGAGAATCGAAAAGAAAGTAAAAATAAATAGAAGCACCAAAATTCCATAGGTTGTCCATAAAATTCTGGAACTCATTAGAGAACGGACGATTTGGTATTCCGTTTACGTTGCACCGAGTTGAGTTTTACAACGCTAATTCCTGGTGGTTCCCCTTTTCACAAATATTTTATTATCGATCCGTCCCTGGTTCTATTTGCACATGGTGACAGACGCGCAACGCAAGGCGATTGTCTACGTGACTGTCGTAGCTTCCTGCCCGATGTGTCCTACATATATGTTCAACTCGAGTTCCTTTGGATTATGGTATGGTTTTATGATAACACGGAGCTTGCTCGATTTCCGTTTCTGTTTTCTTGAAACTCATTAAAACTTAACGAGCTAAGATCAAACCGCCATTCTCTGAGATTAAACAATAAAAATTGACCTCCGCGCAAACTAACTCGCTAAGATTCTTTAAGAAGAACGTAAAGCATACATCAGAAGTTAAAACTGACCGACAATGAGATATTGCCTAAAATGAATAAATTCTAACAACGTTGTTCAATAATTACTAGGTTAAAGAAGGTACCCTAAGTTCCTTTTCGAATATAAGCCCTTCGAAGCGGAACATTAGAGGAACTATACAAAATGGCCTCGTCGCCTGTTCGCCGCATTTCAAACCCTATAAATTCTTTCGTTCTACGATATCTCGAAAAACTTTTTTACGCGAGACCAGTTGACAATTTGGAGGGACGTGATCGCATTGTAGATACCTGTCGCGGAATTCAAAATACTTGTAGAATTTTCGAGCATGTTTAGCAACATGTGAGGCAACGATCGAACGGACCATTTTAACGTGTGACTTTCCTTTTCTACGATATTACTAAACACGTTCGAAACATCACGTACCAACTTGCTAAACATAGTCGGGAAATTCCAAATTTAAACCGAACTTAATGTCGAATTCCTTTCCGATAATCTATTCGCAGGTGTACCCGTACCTGAAGAGTCTGATGGCGCTGCCACGATCAACGCCACCACGATCAACACGGTCTCCGTGGATCCTGAAATCCAAGGCCACTCGATGGATGACATCTTGCCAGGAACCAAGGCGCCACCGAGCCCGGTGACATTCGTAGACGTTCCAGAGCACACGGAAACGGAACTCGGTTCGTCGGTGCTTCTGGCATGCAGAACCGCTAATCCTGTGGCCGAGTGCCAATGGTCCTGGCAGTCTTTGCCACCGGTTCATCTTCCACTTCCGGATATCAGTGAAAGCCCGGCGACCAGTTAGTTATCAGTACTTTTGTCTTATTAAAACTTAATCTTCCGTTTAAAGATATAATCAAATCATTGAGAGTAAAATATATTATTCCTCGATTGATTTCGTGTATAGTTTTTGTGTTTTCAATCTTACGTATAGGATGATTTTTGACAGAACGTTTTATTTGTTTCGATTACGTGGAAGGCGGTCTTGGCGATGAGTTAAGGTTTAAATACAGCTCTGTTGTTTTCCGTGACATTCGTGTGCCGCGTATTTATCGGTGTTCTCTTGTAATTTATAGCCACCACGGTCTCGGTGATTCAGACGACAACCACGCCGACTACCAATCCGCTACCGGTACGACAATTTCCTGCCTTCGGGAACAATAGCAACGACTGTTCCGTAAGATTCTCGAGTACGAAGCACGAGCAGACCGGATACTGGACCTGTGCCGCGAGAACTTCCACGAATGATCCTTTCACCAGCACAGAACCTGCTAAGCTGAGCATCGTTAATGAGCATCAGGGTATGGAATGCTGATTGTCTCTTCTCTCCCTTTGATTCGACGTCCAATCGCGTTAAATTTTGTCGACTGAAAATTCGTCCACCCATCGTCGATTAAAAGAGAAGAAAGAAAACGAGGTGAATGTTAAAGAGCAATATTCGTAAATGTCTAGGTCCTCTGATCGTGTTTGCGAAGCTTGACAATGTCGTTGAGATACCAGCAGGATCCTCGGCGCAGATAATGTGCCAGATGAAATCACCTGTCCGTGAGTGTCAATGGTCCTGGCGGCAGTTAAACCAATCGCAACCGTGGAACCTCGAGGTGAAGCGATTTCCAGCTTTCGGCAATGATAGCACCGACTGCAGTATTAAATTCAAGAACGTGTTGCCAGAGCAAGAAGGATACTGGACTTGTGGGGCCAGAATCGATCCGAATTCAACGTTTACGCAGTCGAATCCAATTCGATTTCTCATTTCGGAAGGTGAGAAGGAAGAAATTATTTTTTAATCATTTTGACGACAATCATTACAAAAACGCCGATTTTGTTTCACAGTCGAATTCGTACAGTTGTCTAGAGGAATCCAAGTAGCATCCGGTGAATCCGTGCTCCTCAGATGTCTAGTAAATAAACCAGTGGTTCAATGCGAATGGTCCTGGAGGTCTTCAAACTCGAGTCAAGAGCCTCTATTGGTCAAAAAGTTCAGCCCGAACAAAGATGCCGACCATGACTGTTCGGTGAGGTTCAAGAACATCCTGTACGAGGAGGAAGGGCTGTGGACGTGTGGCGTTAGATTGTCACCGGATGGAATTCTTCACGAAGCGCCACCTGCGACTGTTAGCCTCCTACCTACAGGTAGAAACACCTACAACTTTCAATTGTATCGTAGGCTGGTATTTTTAAAAACTCAACGAAATCGATAATTGACAATCGGAGCGTGATGTTTTTTCGCACGTTTGCTCGCCAGAATGTATGTTTAATCGATCAATTTGTCCCGATCTCTGTTCCAGCCAAAGTCAGCTTCGTTGAAATGCCGACGGACACTTCCGTGCCGATTGGTACGGAGGCCACGTTGAAATGCGTAACGAGCAGCCGTGTGGAAAAATGTACGTGGACCTGGAAACCACTTCACGGAAACGAGCCAGAGAATGTCGTTCAGGAATATCCGAGCAACGGCGACCTTGGTAGAGACTGTTCGCTCACTCTGCCTCATGTGTATGCCGAAAAACAGGGTCAGTGGGCCTGTCAGGTGTCGATCAGTTCCCTCAACACGATGCAAACCTCGCCGTACGTCAAGCTCACCGTGTTCGAGCAAGGTATTTTTATTTTTAACATCTTTCTTATTTCCACTTTGCATCAATTCCACCATTTTCTTTTCTTCTGAGTATTATTGCTACCAATATTTTTGTCCGTTGCTCTTTTTATCCGTCTTCATTAAAATTCCCAATACCATTAATTTCCAGACGAGGTCAAGTTCTCGGAGCTGTCGCAAGACATCCAAATATCAGCCGGTGGAAGCGTTTTCCTCCATTGCGTGACCTCCTCGGCCGTCGAACAGTGTCGATGGTCCCTGACGCCGGTGAACTCGAACACCACAGTGGTGGTGAAGCAATTTCCGGCAGCCGGAAGCGAGGCCAGGGACTGCAGCGTCAGACTGTCGCACGCACTCGCGGAACAGGAAGGACTGTGGACCTGTGGTGCCAGAATACGTGGCAGACAAAATTACACGGACGCTCCTCCAGCCAAGCTGAGCCTCCTGGAACCAGGTATCATAGAATCTTGAGACGGATTCGTGACATTCCTTTCCTTTCACGGGTGAGGGTATAGAGAAAGTCATTAATCATCGAATCTACGGATCTGTGGTCGACCTGTTCGCCTCGCGATGTTCGCAACAACTTCGAGGCGTGGTCGTCGATCGGCCATGGATCCTGAAGTGTGTATAGTATAAGCGTATATTATGTATATATTAGAAGCGCACAGAATGAGTCCACGGTTTTGAACTTGGGGTATAGTTGTAGAAAGTATACGAGTTATTGGGAAATGATATCGAAAGAAACTTTTCATCTCGACAGGCCTGTAATTTACTTTATCGAGTCTCTAAACAGGCGAACGTAAAGGTCGTGCGTATAGTTGAGGATGGCCGATACTACTTTGTTGTTCGAATAGAGAATAATGGCGTGTTCCATCGAGAAAAGATCAACAACGATCGCTGCAAAGATTTATCTCTTACGAAACCATGATATTAACGATCGTTGTGACAGTACACCGATGCGTATCTTTAAATAATGCTCGTCTTGTTTCGCTTCATTGTGTCGGATGAAGATTGTTAAAAAAATAGCTCGATGTTAAAATTTTTCTCGCATTTTTTTATGCAGATGTATAAAATGATATTAAACAGCAAACTATTTTTCTGTTCGATCTTATGTTCTCGGCGTTCGTATTTTACAAACTACCCGGTTGCTCTTGCGTTAAGTGACTCATTCTGTGCAATGTGTACATGATGTATCGCATAACAAACGTTAATATTTGTGATGGATATCGTTTGGAAGAACGTCACTGGATATCGATGGAGAAACAGTGATTAGCTTCCAAAGTGTCGAGCAAAATCGATCGCGCAGTCATACCTATCGCGAAGTCTTAAGATGTACAATTGGGAGTCGTGCAGTCACGATTAAAGAAATTCATAGGAAGAACGAAAATATGAGTCGATCTTCGATCTTGATACCGTGGACGAGAAACCTATTGATCGTTTCTAGGTTCTTCGATGACCGTTGTGGGCGAAGGCATCGCGATGGTGATGGAATCTGCATAACGTTTAAAGTTTCATATCGATGTCTACCTCTCTATGTGACTTAAGAATTAGTCATTAACCGCGTATGCATCGTTAAAGAGGTAGACAGGCAAAAAAAATATGTTCATTTTTTTGTTTGCAATTTTTGTTTAACGAGATTTTCACGTTCACATTGTTTTCTTCGTCTCGTGTAAGAAACACGTTGCTAGGTTTGAAAACAGAAATAAGATTTCTTACTCGTTACATAGCGTACTATTACTGTATATTTGCCATTCAATCGCATTTGCATCAATTAGCATTAGATCGTCCTAATTTATCGTTGTTTGGTCACATCCGTTATTGTTTCCCTCGCAATTCCTCGGTAAGTCTTCACGGAGATTTATTAGATCGTTGTGCTTCGGGGCTAGCCGAAGCCTGGCATTTAACGAGCGATTAATAATGCCGTCCATTTTCCTTATATGACACGTGTATCACTAAAAGGAACGCTAAATAACGTACGCAGCGAGATTGTTCCATCAATAACAATTATTTCACCCGCACGATTAACTTCTTCATCTTATTTGTCAAGCATATATTCGTATGCAATATGTTTCTGTGCTCACTAAACTATATTTCGAGCGTAATTTTTTTTTTTTTTTTTCTTCCCCGTCGATGGAATGCTTGAGAAGCTCATCTCTTTCGTTAAATAACATCTATCACTCAATGTCATTCACTCTTTCTTATTTATATGCTCAACAGCAGGTCTACGCTCAAATGATTTCGCATTTAGCATAGTTAGTAGCCGCGTTAGTAGGTACGCGAAACTGTATTGCATGTGTAAGCCTTTTCGCGAACACTCTGACTACATTTGTCGTCATTCCTCGTATTATTTATTGTCGAAAGTCACTATTGACAGGGAAAGTGCTCGAGGTTTGAAGAAACGCTCGCTATCGAATTTTACCGACTAATAGTTGGTTAAATTATAATATACCATTGTCGATCACGACGTTCAAGCATGGATTTTAAAGTGTTCGAGATTCCTTTTTCTCTTTTGATGAATCACGTTCGAAAGTTTTTTCAAAGCAACACTAATTTAGGGCGTTTTGACGAACAGCAGACCAATTATAATAATTGCCCTGCTGCAAGTAACCAGGGAAAAAGCGTTCGTGTTCTTCGTTCGTTTTTTATACGTAACGTTAGATCCGAGCCGCATTAGTTAGTAATTATTTAAAAACAAAAAAAAGACTACACATAGGAAGTTTAACGTTTAAGGCTAAGAATATTTATTTGTTAAGCGAAGTAGGTCGTTTAAGAGACTCCAGTGTGCTAATAAAAATTAGACTCGTCACGGAACCGCTAACGAATCGGTTGGCTGGTCCGTGACCAATGTATTGCTAAACGAGAAATCAACGTACCGATGACACTACGAAAACTTCACGATGAAACAGATTTTTTTTTATTAGAATACTACGATACGCACTTACGATATATTCACTATATTCAGCCACATGTTAAAATTAACGCTAAGTAGACAATTCTTACTGTTAAGCGTCCCGTTTGAGATGTTCACCTTCGTTTTGGATGATCTAGCATTGTCGTTGCCGTCACTCGACCGGCCATCAGTATAAAGTAATATTAATTACATTCGAATCACTGCAATTACTAAATGCACAAAAGTGATATCAGCAAATAATATCGATACTGAAAGGGAATTCTTATTGCGACGTTGCTCGTTTCAAGAGCCCATCTTACAGGAAACTCGATACGCAATCGAGTGCAATAATCAAACGTAGAATGCTTTCGTTCGAAGCTAATTAATTTTTGTGTGCCATTGAGTTACTGTTAAGTTTCCAAAGCGAACAATTCGAAATCTGCACAGGGGTGTAATCGGTAGATCGTCGTACGTCTCTGTGCGTGCTTAAGCGTCAGTCTCTCCGGTATTGTAAACAATTTCTTCAAATAAATGGTAATACGAAAACGTCATTAAAGCCTTTCTCATTCCCATTGCCTTCGATACTAACAGGTATACGAAACGAACTTAAAACGGTCCACTCGAATTATTAATATTCTTGGAAATATTATAAACTATACCCGAATGGACCATTTTAAGTGGACACATATCCTGCTATATGTACACACATGTTATACACTAAACATCTTCGACACATCGACACATTTTTCTCATTGTATCCTAACAGAGAATATGTCACGTGAAAATTGCTTGTGCACAGTCCGAGCACTCAATGCACACGCATCGATCTATGTTCGTTTCTGGAAGAATCTGCACTACCGAAGAAGAAACATCAACGCTTTCGGTGATTGGGATAAAAAAGATGAAGCATTGATTACAGAAAAGATTGATGATTTCTAGAACCAGTGACTGTGGCAGTATGGGCTACGCCCCATCAATTGGTCACTCTTTCATGCAAAGTAGAAACTATGCTATCGGAAGTACAGTGCCACTGGATTCATGCACCGAAAATCCATATTTACCAAAATATGAGCGGAACGGAAAGGTAAATTATTTCTTTGCGCAAGATTCCTAAAACTAAAAATATGTTACATGATTTTTTCATTATTTTTTTAGGCACAACATACAGATGGATTATAGTACAGGTATATGTACCTTGGAATTTAAACCAGATTATTCGGATTTAGGGTCTTGGATGTGTAAATTCACTGTCTCCAATGAATACATGGATGAAGAGATAGGAAGCGCGTCTGTTGTACTATTAAATAGTCTAGGTGGTACGTAAATTTCACTACGTAATTAAGGTAAAATAGAGAATTATGCATTAACAGAAACTTTAATTGATTACTTTAGCTAACTTTACTTAATTTATCATTATAGATGAAAAATTGGGATGGATAGTGGGTGCTCTGACGGCTATTACTTTGTTACTGATGATTATTATAGTTGTTTTAGTAGTTTGTAGGGCACGCTTATTTGTCAAAAAATCATCACGAGTTTTAGAAACTGTTTCTATGCCAGGAAAGAAACAAAACTCGCAAATGAGTAATGATCGGTATACTGAAAATAGAATAAGAACAGATGTACAAGCGTCCGAGCAGGGCAATCAAATTGCAACGAATATTGATAGCGTTCTTCCTAATAGAAGTCCCTATTTATATGAACGCGACGGTAAATCCCGAAAATCATCGAAAGTCTATGAGAATATTCGAATATAAAAACTTTTTTTTTAATTTAGGTACGATACAATTAAAACTAAATTGTTATTCAAATAAACTCTTGCAAAAAAATGTGCGATTTTGTCATTCTTTTATTTAAGAATACTAATAACACGTGTAGTAATAAATAAAATATAATAATAAATATAGAAAGTCAGAAAATATATTTTATATAATACAAATTTTTTTTGTAATAATTGTAAATATTAAGAACTATTTAAATATTATTTAAAAGCATCTAATTGTGACTGTATTTTCTCTAAATTCTGATACAAATCTATCAGTTCTTTTTTATCAAATTCAACTGTTAATTTGGATTCTTCTTCCCCTGTCAAATTTAATTGCAATAACGTCATAGGACGAACATCTTTTTTAATAGCGGAGGACGAAGCTTGAATATTTAAACACCAATCAATGTCTTTAACCTGAAATAAGCTAAATTAGTATTAAAAAAAAAACATGTTTATATCTCTTAAGCCTATGGATATTAATGATCTATCGCTGTAACATACTTGAACAGGAAATATGGACATCTGCCTAAAATGATCGATTATGCCTTTACCATACGTAACCCATGCGTTTAAAAATATTTGAACTTTATCATCATCCGTTTTAAGGACATCTTTTAAAGTGCTTTCCATTAGTTGCGGTTTTACAATGTTACAAACAGCTTGTTTGTAAATCAATATTACCGCATCTAGAAGACAAACTAGATCATCCTTATTTAAGTCCAAGGAAACTAATAATTTCTCTTCCTCTTCTTCGCTGAATATTTTTGTATTAACATTAGATTGAAGTGTCTGACAAATACGATTTATTAATAAACGAAATTTGCTATTGTCTACTTGATTTGCTATTTTCAAACCTTGTTCAAGTCTGAAAGAATTAATGCGAGATTAGTCGAAATAAATGAATTACAAGATTACAGTACGAATTTTGAAATTTAAACATCATTTAAAGAAACAATTCTAGAAATTTTGAAATTTAAATATTACCGCGGTGTTATTGCAATCCAAGAAGCCATGGTATTAGACACCTTTATAGGTTATATACTTAAGTTTAACGCAAATAGTTTTAATCAGTTAATGACCATGATTTAACACCATATCTATAGCAAGAATATAATTAAACAACACTGGATTGTTTAAAAACTTAATTATTTTCATATTAAACATTTATATCACGAATTATGCGCGCGTACTAGTTGGGCGTATTAGTATCGAATTCTTGCACTCGTCAACATTCCATTAATTAAATTTTTGTTATAACGTACTAAATTATTATTACAAACACATATTGTAATAACAAAAAAAACAGGTCGTATTCAGACCCGTTTTTGTCTAACAACAATAATTTATGACCTATCAAAAATTGATTGCACACGCATTAATGCACGTGCGCATATCGTGCAGAAATCGTGATCACTGAATTAAAATTGATAAGAATTTTACAGTCGTGTAGAAAACATCGTAAAATTCATTCGAAGTTCTTCAGAATTAACAATGTCCTCGTATGACCCTAAGTATGATAAGGTACTATATTAAAATATTATTTATTAATATTGTATGATAACATTAGCATATAACTTTAATATTTTTCTTTATTTTATAGGAACATCCACGAAATTTAATTCCTGAATTATGCAAACAATTTTATGATCTAGGATGGGTGACTGGCACCGGTGGCGGAATATCCATTAAGCACGAGTAATATTTTCTTATTAAAATTAAGATACGAAGATACTAATGTTTTATTATATTTACAGAGGTAAAATTTACATCGCACCATCCGGAGTTCAAAAAGAACGTATCTGTCCAGATGAAATGTTTGTACAAGATATTAGTGGGAACGACTTAGAATTACCACCACAAGAGAAAAAATTAAAAAAGTCGCAATGCACTCCATTATTTATGTGCGCTTATACAAGGAGAAATGCTGGAGCTGTCATTCATACCCACTCCAAATTTGCCGTAATGGTGACATTGCATTGGCCTGACAATGAGTTTCGTGTTACCCATCTTGAGATGATAAAAGGTATAAAATGATTGTATGTACGAATTGAATAACTTAATTAATTTTGTACGACAATATATGAATATCGTACAATGTAGGCATAAGAAATCAAAAATTGGGAAGGTCGTATCGTTATGATGAAACATTAGTGGTGCCAATAATAGAAAATACTCCATTTGAAGAAGATTTAAAAGATGAATTGGATAGAACTATTAACGCCTATCCAGAAACTTGTGCTGTATTAGTAAGGAGACATGGTATTTACGTCTGGGGTGATACATGGCAGCAAGCAAAAACTATGTGTGTATTAATTTAATCCTAATTATATCATTCTGATCTAATGAATGTATTTTTCTCTTTTTAGGACAGAATGTTATGATTATATATTTGACATTGCTTTACAAATGAAACAAAGCGGATTAGATCCAGATGCAGTTCCAGAAGATTATGTATTAAGGTATTAAAGCAAACAACAGTGAATCGGTGATAATTATTTTCACTTGTTATTTTTATAAGATAATAAATTAATATTTCTATATATTTTACAAAAACAAATAATCTATAAATATATATACACACATATTACAGTACTTATTTGTTAAATTTTCATACATTTTCAAGTATCTAAATCAAATGGTTGGAACTCCCTTCTGATTCGTTTCGCTAATTGAATTTCTTCCTCCATATCTAACTGACAATCTTTCCAATCAACTCGATCATTAAGATCTAATATTCTGTCAGAAGCTAATACTTCTCTACCAAACTGAAGCGGAAAATCTTTTTTTATTCTATAGTACAACTTTACTCGATCTGGAAACTCTGCATAAAAATATAAAACACCCGGTTTTGCAATCTGTTGCAAATCTGTGTGCGAAGGCAATTCTGATATTTTAAAATTGTTACATTCTGCCATTTCCTAAAACAAAATCATTATTAAAGTAACTGTTCGACCAGATGCACACGACTGATAAATCACACCATTAAGTTACTCGTTTGCGGAATCGTAACTGTGTAACTGCGAGATTGCATCGTTCGTGTACATCCAGTTTTAGCGTATTCTCACTATGTGGAAGCAATTAATAAAAATATGTACTTCAAATGTTTCTTTGAGGGCTGGTGCTTGATTCTTGTGAACAGGTACAACTTGCAATTGACAATGAGATGTTTTGAAATTACGTTCAAAAAATACAGGTACTTTATCCGTAGTGGCATAGTATTTAGTTATAGCATTTTTGTACAATTCCATTTCTTCTTTTATTTCTTTCGGTAGAATAGATAGACTCTGATGATGCGTTATTGGTAAAATTAAGAAATGATTTTCAACTAATCCACCTCTAGCAAGCGCAACATAAACCTCTTGCCCAACTGATATTACTAAATGCTTAGACACTTCAGGACTGGATAAACAGAACCAGCATTTTGCTTGATCAAATTCTCGTTTTGTTCTTTTATTAGAACCCTCTGAACGTTTCGATCTTTTAGTAGTTTCTTGAGAATCCATGTCGTAAAAGAACTGTGTATGTTTCGGTTGTTCTATTTTCTGCAAAGATGGTTCGTTCGATAGCATTGATTTTGGGTACGGAAAATCTGTTTCATCCGTAGTTTTCATAACTAAATCGGATAAACGAGTTCTGTCGACAGGAGTTAGATTCAATGCGTATAACCATTTCGTTTTTTGAGCATTCATTACAGGTGCAAGTGCTATAAATCTTGTTGCAATTTCAATATTACCATCTTGTAGATTTTGGTTCCTAATTGTTCAAATATTGAATAGATAATTGAAATTTTATTTTACATTATTAAAACATATCGCGAAACCCCCGTATCCGTGGTTCGAAAAAATTCTTAAATTTTCGCCAAGTAGTTGATAGTCGTGTACATTCGAATTTAATTATTATTAATTAAATTTATATATCTTATTATCAGTTACTTTCGTTAATGTTTAATTGCGCCTAATAAAAAAATAAACTTTTACTACATGTACAAAATATATCGTTCGCTACTATTCGCGGTTTAGGGAACCGCGGAATATCTAGGAACTTGTCTTCGCGGAGACGCGGGATTCGCTACATTTTTAATTATTAATGAAATCTCTGTTAACCTGTATGGAGGTCTTTCGTAATGAATTCCTTCCAGCGCTGCAACATGATATCTTGGTTTTACCTGAGCAGCCAGCCACGCGATTAATTTCGAATCTTGATATTTAAAATTTGGTTTATTAGGATCTAAATTAGTGATACCAGCAGGCCAGGGAGAACTCATTAATATGTCGATTCCACGAAAACTAGGCTGGCCTTTTAAGCAAGCTTGTTTGATCGATACAACGTCGTTTTCATTGAAGCAAGTAGGTTTTATGTCTGAAGAATTACTTTCTGTACCACTGATGTAGGCTATTTTAAGCCCAGAGCTAGCAGTGTATAATCCACGTTTTCCGAGATAAGTCAGATTCTGACATAACTCGCATCCATCGACGTCAGGATAATTATTTAAGTCCGCGTCTCTATTAGCGCCGATAATATACGTAGGAACTGGTATACTCTTCAGACCATTTTTATACTCTTCAAGTTCCGTATTGTTTTCACCAAAAAAATTTCCGACGCATAATAAAAAGTCGAATGGACCGCTTTTTTTGTTGATAGCTTCAACTTTGTTGAATAAAAATTTAAAACGACCCTCTACGTCCCCGCAAATTAATACCTTTTGCTTTTCGTTCATGTTTATTAACATAACCTAACTTCGGTAGACGAATATGTATAAAATTAAGAGGATGCAGAAGTCACACCGAACACTTATATACCTTATAGTTGAAATTATTATTTCTTACTGTTACTTTACTACTTTGAATCGTGTAAAAATATAAACTTTACATTATTGACATTTTACCGCGTTTTTAATATAAATAACCACACGTTTGCATTTATTACTAAACCACTATTTCAACGCGCAGACTTAATATTAAAATCCCTATATGGAACGACCAGAGACAAAATATATGGCAGAGGTTGGCAAGCCTCTTTTCAGCAAGTAAAATAATAATTTATATATTTTCACAGTAACATGCTATGTTAATGCAATAATATTCGTAATCGCTACGCTTGCTACGAAAATGATAAAATACAGTTGGTCAGCCATGTTTTGGACTATTCATCTTATGACACGATCGTGGATTAGAAGAAGTATAAAGCATGCGACTCACCGTTCGCTGATCGCTTCGTTCTAATCCATCGCATCTTAGAATTGACAGTAAACTCGTTATCCATCTCGTTCTGAACGTAACACACACTTTCACGCTTAAATTAATTTTCTTTTCGTTCTTTCTTTGACATTCTTTCACAAAGCACTCACGGTAACGCGCGCGATCAAATGTAACCGCAGACGCATGCGTAGTCGAACGCGAAATCAGATCAGCGCATGTGCAAACGCACAAGGACTGACGCGCGGAAATTTGAAACAAAATTTTTTAATTTTAAAGCTGGTTCTGTATAGGGGGCACTAAAATCACTGTCGAAACTGTAAGTCGGTACGGCAGTCACTCTCAATGTTACCGATTAAGCAAAGAATAAGATTACAGCATTTATAGTGGGAGGAATTAAAACTAAACGTACCTAGGAAGTTAGGTAAATTAAAATAGCATGGCGTATATAGGGTGGGAGGTTTAAGTAAAAATATTAAATATCATTTGTGGCTGTATGCAAAAACTCTGTAATAAAGTTACATTATTTTAAAGGGACCATCTAACGATAAAAGAAAATCTTTTCACGAGCTTAGTTTTTGTATGAGATTCTAAAGTTATCAATGTTTTTTACATGGAAACATGCATTTTTTCTATCCTGTATCTCGTCTGTGATATTACGAGGTTACGAGTTATTGTTTCCAGAGATAGCAGGTATCTGTAATTAACCTCGTATCTGTCAAACTAATAATGAAAATGCTTCTCAGATTCTGCAACAGATGACAGTAACATTATCATTTGTATATTTTTTGCCCCCCGATTACCCAACAATTTAAACACCACTTAAAACGTCACGAATTAATTTTCTACTTTATATAAAGAATCAAAAATGATGAGTAATTACCAGGCAAATATTCACATATAAATTGATGCTGCGTTAATACTTCAAATCCTGATCATTCGCTGATTTTAATACACAACTACAATTTTCCATTAAAAAACTAAAACCCTTCGAGAAGAAATTAGAAAATATAAGGCGTTTCCTGGTCTACGGTGAAGAACAGTTCTCTATCCCCGGGAAAGTCATGGCCACAATTAATTTCTAAATTCACACGTAATCAAAGAAACCGTCTACATTTCTTGGCAAACAAGAAGCCGCACGGACGCGACGAAAAGAAGAAAAAACGAGGAGTAAAAATAAAGAAATTCCGATTCGGTGGCCTCGAAGCAGCCACAGCACAACTCTCTCTATCCGTATATACGGAGGCTGGCGACGAGGAGGGATCACCCCCGACCCTGATTCGCTCGTCTGAAAACCTTGCTCTTTTACGCAATTTTAGCGTTTATTAAAGTTTGCTCGCAAATGAAACGAAGCCCATATAACCTACCTAATTTAGCGAGTAGCATTTTCGAGTGGGGGCCACTCCAGGAGAGGAGGAGAGGCCGGGTTCTATTGACAGCGGTTATTGCCTAACTGCGTGCCTCCACCTAATATGCTCGCTCGGGGATTCGCATGCAGGGCCGCTCGAACGAAAACTGCGAAACACGCCTGTGAATCTTTAATTCCGCCGGTGGTAATCCAGCATCCCTCTCTTCTCTGCCTGCACTCCCTCCCCTTTCACCCCAGTCAGCCGGCCTATTCGAGCTTGATTTTTCCCTGGGTTTGCGAGAGGCGAGCCGTGTATCGTATGGGAATTCTTTATCGTCCGTTTGCAAACGAACCCCCAGCATCGTGCTGACTTTTCATTTATNTTTTTTTTTTTTTTTTTTTTTTTTCTTTTTTTTTTTTTTTTTATTTTTCTATTTTTTTTTTTTTTTTTTTTTTTTTCTGTTTTTTTTTTATCTACCATCTATCTTTTTTCCTTTTTTCGTTCATTTCATATTCCCTCGTCATCGTATAAATTTTTGATGGAATATCCTGTCGAAGTGCGCGCGCCACGAGAGGTTCATTTAGTTATCAGTTATGAAAAAGTATTATTTTTTCATATCATTTTTTATTTCCATCTTTTTTTCTCGTTGTTTTTCGAATGCGTACGAAATAACATGATCCTTTATCCTCGCCGATCGAGTGTCATCGTCACGTATCATGATACGAGCGGCGTATCGTCTGATTGTCGAAAAAAAAAAGAAAAAAAAAAAATGCGCCAGAGAGACACTCCAAACGATTACCATATATTATTCCATTCTGGTATTTTTTCCACGTTTCGAACTGTCTAAGATTCCTCGATTTCACTCCGCTTTGAAATATCGAATTCACAGATATTTTGCGAAACGAGACGCAATGATCGACACTCGTGCATTTTTCTTTGTCTAGCCCGGTGCACACGGTCGCGAGCGGATGCGAGAGCAAATGACGGCCCTGCCTGCATTTGAAACTCTGTTAACTCTCCGAATATTAGCTCGTCGAGCGAGATNTTTTTTTTTTATCTACCATCTATCTTTTTTCCTTTTTTCGTTCATTTCATATTCCCTCGTCATCGTATAAATTTTTGATGGAATATCCTGTCGAAGTGCGCGCGCCACGAGAGGTTCATTTAGTTATCAGTTATGAAAAAGTATTATTTTTTCATATCATTTTTTATTTCCGTCTTTTTTTCTCGTTGTTTTTCGAATGCGTACGAAATAACATGATCCTTTATCCTCGCCGATCGAGTGTCATCGTCACGTATCATGATACGAGCGGCGTATCGTCTGATTGTCGAAAAAAAAAAGAAAAAAAAAAAATGCGCCAGAGAGACACTCCAAACGATTACCATATATTATTCCATTCTGGTATTTTTTCCACGTTTCGAACTGTCTAAGATTCCTCGATTTCACTCCGCTTTGAAATATCGAATTCACAGATATTTTGCGAAACGAGACGCAATGATCGACACTCGTGCATTTTTCTTTGTCTAGCCCGGTGCACACGGTCGCGAGCGGATGCGAGAGCAAATGACGGCCCTGCCTGCATTTGAAACTCTGTTAACTCTCCGAATATTAGCTCGTCGAGCGAGATTAACCCCATTGTACCCCGTTGAAAATGATGACATCACCATTAAACTCCCGTCGGCTTACGGAAATTGATTAAACTATCAAATTAGCTCTACTAATATCAACACATCAACGCGGAACGCCGTGTGTCTGGCTACGGAGGTTTAAACCCCGACGACGACGACGATGACGTGAATTTACGTGTCCAACGATCGGTTCGACGTTCGCATTCATCAGTCTGATTATATTTCCTAAGAGGTCCGCAATCACGAGTCTGGTGCATGCACGTTTGGATTTGGAAGGAACGAGCTTAATACCAATAACATCGCTGAGGGGTGCGTATGATTTCGGGAATCACGAGTGGAATAGTTACAGGAATATAAGCTTCGAACGATAGGAATGGCATTAAATTGCCTTCGACGATAATTTATTTATAATTCCATAACCAATTTTCTCATGTTTTCTGAAATTTCTTAGAATTTGTATATTAAAATTCTACTAAACTTTCAACGTTCTATCTTCCTTTCAAATTTCTCAATTGTCGCAACACGCTCAAACCAGAGATTAACACAATCCTCTCTTTCAAATCGCCGCCTTAATCCCCGTCTCCTCTTTCAAAAAATCATTAAACCATAATTGCGCGTTCAAGATTCTTAAATCCAGTGATTTATTGCCTGGCTCCACGTTCCGAAAATCGTTTTAGAAACAATAGACCGAAAGCCTTGAACGAGTCGAAGGTACTTCCTAATCCACTTACCTCGTTTTGCAATTCTCTAACCTCATAATCCCCCGTATGAGTGTAGCTGCTCAGCGTGACCACATTTCCAAGAATGGTTGCTCTTTCACCCTCCTTTTCATGGATTTTCATAGTCGAAATCCGATTATACATATTACGGCTACCGAATATATATATATATATATAATGACGCTTCGATAAGATTGTAAGTCGTCAACTGATCGACTCTTGGTTCTTTTTTATTAAACGAAACGTACGATTCAACGAACGTTCGGTCGTGTAACAAGACGGGGAAACGTGTCTCTGTATCGAAGCATCCCTTTGCATCCAGCATCCAGGAACTACGGAGCGTTAGATGTACTGTCAAGGGAAGTGTGAACAATTTCGTGCATTGTCGAGACTATAATATGGATGGCTGGCAGGATAATTATTGGAGGCCGTTTGAATCTAACTGTTTCCTTCATTAGCAGTCTCAGTTCGCTCGGCTGTCTCCTTCCCCCTTCGCTACACCCACCCTCTTCTATCTCTATCACTTCTTCTCGCGTTCTCTCCTTCTCTCTATCTGAATTTTGTGCAGAATTACCCACCATTATCATAATTGCGCTATTACCGATAATATCTGCGACTCAGCTTCGAAACTGTACCTCGATGCTCTTAATCCATTTTCTATTTGGACAGCGGGCTTTCGGTGGACGAGAAGTCGCAAATTCCGTTGCGTAATTTCCGCCCCATTGAGCGTCTCTCTTAGGTATGGAATTATGTGTTTCGCCTACGGACCGCCGCACCGGCGATTGCCAACGTGAAAACGAAGCTTCGCCAACGTTTCGCTTCGGCACCGATTAAAAAAACTTGTTCACTTTCATGGTTGTCACTTTGGAACGCTTTCGAGAATGTACAAACTCTATTTTACAGGTTCCTCGGATTTTAGATTCAATATTTTGTTTCGATCGGACGATGAAAAATAAAGATTGCGTTAGGATCGTCAGGATCTTCGACGTATTGATTCTTCGTATTCCTCGCCGGCAATTAGGAAGGACAGCAGGTGGTAAGCTGAACGTGACAGTTTTTAGTGGGGTGGAAGAATGGAGGGTTACCTCAATGCCACAAATAAATCCCGACTCCATTATTGTTTGTAACGAGGCCGGTCAGAGAACACCGTGTGTCCGGTGCCATGTAACGTTCATTAACGTTCCCTGGCTTGCGTGCGCTTGCAGATTGTACTAATTGTATATTCCACGAAGGATACAAATGCATTAGGTATTTAAATATGCGGATTAGGAGCCTTCGGTCTATGCGGTTCTCAATATCGCGTAATTGCTTTGGAATAATGGATTATTAATTACGTAATGCGATTTATTAAACTTTGGTGAATTTAATGTAGCCAATAAAACCATTTCTATCCATGTAAGTAGATCAATAAAGATCTTCTTCGCGCACAATTCATTTACAACCCTTTGCAGTGACTTACGTTCCGCTTAATCGGATCGAAAAATTTGCATACACCTCTGCATAACAATTCCCTCNCTTGGTTCTTTTTTATTAAACGAAACGTACGATTCAACGAACGTTCGGACGTGTAACACGACGAGGAAACGTGTCTCTGTATCGAAGCATCCCTTTGCATCCAGCATCCAGGAACTACGGAGCGTTAGATGTACTGTCAAGGGAAGTGTGAACAATTTCGTGCATTGTCGAGACTATAATATGGATGGCTGGCAGGATAATTATTGGAGGCCGTTTGAATCTAACTGTTTCCTTCATTAGCAGTCTCAGTTCGCTCGGCTGTCTCCTTCCCCCTTCGCTACACCCACCCTCTTCTATCTCTATCACTTCTTCTCGCGTTCTCTCCTTCTCTCTATCTGAATTTTGTGCAGAATTACCCACCATTATCATAATTGCGCTATTACCGATAATATCTGCGACTCAGCTTCGAAACTGTACCTCGATGCTCTTAATCCATTTTCTATTTGGACAGCGGGCTTTCGGTGGACGAGAAGTCGCAAATTCCGTTGCGTAATTTCCGCCCCATTGAGCGTCTCTCTTAGGTATGGAATTATGTGTTTCGCCTACGGACCGCCGCACCGGCGATTGCCAACGTGAAAACGAAGCTTCGCCAACGTTTCGCTTCGGCACCGATTAAAAAAACTTGTTCACTTTCATGGTTGTCACTTTGGAACGCTTTCGAGAATGTACAAACTCTATTTTACAGGTTCCTCGGATTTTAGATTCAATATTTTGTTTCGATCGGACGATGAAAAATAAAGATTGCGTTAGGATCGTCAGGATCTTCGACGTATTGATTCTTCGTATTCCTCGCCGGCAATTAGGAAGGACAGCAGGTGGTAAGCTGAACGTGACAGTTTTTAGTGGGGTGGAAGAATGGAGGGTTACCTCAATGCCACAAATAAATCCCGACTCCATTATTGTTTGTAACGAGGCCGGTCAGAGAACACCGTGTGTCCGGTGCCATGTAACGTTCATTAACGTTCCCTGGCTTGCGTGCGCTTGCAGATTGTACTAATTGTATATTCCACGAAGGATACAAATGCATTAGGTATTTAAATATGCGGATTAGGAGCCTTCGGTCTATGCGGTTCTCAATATCGCGTAATTGCTTTGGAATAATGGATTATTAATTACGTAATGCGATTTATTAAACTTTGGTGAATTTAATGTAGCCAATAAAACCATTTCTATCCATGTAAGTAGATCAATAAAGATCTTCTTCGCGCACAATTCATTTACAACCCTTTGCAGTGACTTACGTTCCGCTTAATCGGATCGAAAAATTTGCATACACCTCTGCATAACAATTCCCTCTCGTCATGCTTATGAAGAAGGTAGAAACGAAATGGAAAAAAAAAAAAAATTAATACTTTCCCGATGTCGTGATTACAACTTATCTCGTTAAATTCTCGTTTCTTCGACGGGACTACGAAAGTAACCGGTAGAATACCGGAGGCGAAGCATCGGATAGAAAGCAGCGAACAGAGTGGGAGGCGGTCTAGAGGTGGAGCGTAGGTGGGGATGTGGCATAATTACGAATATTAATTGCGTTTCCAACGAGCTGCTGGAACCGGGGGCTGCTGAGTGCAGATGTCAACCTATTATCATCCCTTACCTTACAATGGGTGAGATCTCGCTTTCTGTGTGTCGCTTTATCTCCCTCTTCCCTCCCCTCTGCTCGTCTTTCTGCCCCACTCTCTCCTTCGTTCATCGTTACCCTTCTCCTCTATCCTCTCTTTTCCTATCTCACTTTCTCTCTTTCTGTCTTTCCTCCTGTTCCCTCGGCTGACGGTATCACCCCAGCTTTATTGCAAAGTTAACAATGTTACTCGTTCTTGAATAGCTGCGGAGTATCATTATCAACGTGTCATCAGCAGGACGAGGATCGTCTGCTTTTATAAAGTAAGATAGCATGGTGCAGGAAGGAAGCTGGATAGACGTGCGGACTAACGTGCCCGGGCAGGTATTTCGTTTATTTCTTGATCGAACGGTTCCTTATAGTCGAGCTTCCTGGAAGATACTCTTTTTGTTTCTTAAATTTCTTTTTATAAATCGAGGTTGCTTCATGGGAACAGGTCGATAAGTAGAGGTAACCTGTTGGATATGATAAACCGACGACAACCTCGTTCCAAGGAGCAGACAATACGTGCAGAATTTTCCATTGAAGCATCGCTCCGATTCGTCATCGATGTGACAACGAAAGTTCTCCTTCGTTAGTCGTTGAATCGACTCTCGAGTTCCGAATTACGATTGTTCGCGTGCAGCCTCGACCAGCTAAAGAGAGCACAGATAGATATAATGAAATTTCCTGTTCTGATATCCTGAGGATCTTGTATTGGCAGCGATTACGAAAAAGCCTGATTAATCGTCGGAACTAATTATTTAAGCGATTACACCGTAGACATATCGTTGTTATTCGCATCACGACAAACGGAGAGTCGGGGTAATTACATTCTCGGCGATTGGCCGCGGAATCGCGGCGTATCTTCGACCGGAAGGACAATGGAATAAAATAGTAGCAGAGGGCTTAATTTGCCGTGAGTGCCAGCTATACATCTCCGATCGACGCTGAAGTAAAAAAGGGTGCCAGTCGAAGGGGCGACGGAAGAAGAGGTATGGGGTTGGACGCGGGGTGAGACGGGAGAACGGAAGAAGGAGAGAGAGCCGTTTAATAAAAGTATGAATATCGCCAATAACTCGTCGCTCGTTTCCGAATAATTTCCACTCTATCGGAAAATAATTATACTTTATCGCGGCGGTCCTGTCTCCTCCCCTTTTCTTCTCTGCACCCCCGTCCGCTCCTTTGCTCCTCTTTTTCTCCCTCGACGACGTCTCAAATCGCTCAATTATATTTCCTCTTCGTTCCTTCTGGCCATTGTCTCCTCAATCCTGCCACCGACCAATCCACCGTCGCCGTTACCCACCGCCAGAGAAATCCTTTCGGCGACGATCATTTCCTCATTCTTCGTTCGTCGTCGATTTTCAGGCGGCTCGTCGAGCCTGGCTATCTATCCGGCCTCCTCTTCAACGGCTAATCGGCGTCTCGTTCTTCTCCGCTCCTACCGATGCTCTCTGTTAATTCGATCATTCTTCTTGGTTCTGCCGGTGCACCAGGAGGATATCGAGTGTTCGACAACGAGTCGTATCATGTATACTTTATTAAAAATGTAGGAAGATTGTAGGGGCGGTGGAGGTGCGAGATAACATGCTTAAGGGTTGGGGTTAAAGAGGAAAGAATATTAATACCGAGTATTAATACCGAGACTGCACTGTTTAAACTATAATTGTTAAATTAGTACTATTTTAATATATATTCTACAACATCCACTCTTAACAAAGGAAGCACAATTTACGTTTCTCTCAGCTGCTCGAACACGAGTCACTAATTTTAAAATCATTCCCGTTCCGGATACGGCAGTTTTCCTGAAAAATTTGCGTTTCAACGAAAAAAGCAAGAGAGAAGGAGGAAGAAAACGAGCAAAAGTGCACAGAATTCCATACGAGCCAATCGTTCTCCGGCTGACAACAATCGTTCTTTCCCCCGGGCCGTCATTCAACGACGTCCAATACGTAGCCATTCTCGCACACGTTGCAAACAAAGTGCTGCTCCTCTTTCAGCTCCTTTCAACGAGCGATTAACGCGCGATAATCGAGGGAATGCGCGGTGCGCGTCCAAGTTAATTGACTAAGATAATTCCCGATCGCCTCTTGAGGCCGACGTTAAAAGCTGGCCTGAAAAAAGAAGAGGAAGGCATGGGGGACGGTCACCCTGCCTATGTACGTATGACGATGGGTCCTCGTCATCATCGTGTCGAGGGCTCGATCGTTCGGTGGGTTACCAGCGTGGATCAGAAAGAGATCGCTGTAAAAGGGATGCGGAAGAACGACGAAGGAGGCCAATGAAGAAGGACGCCGCGAAAGGAAGCTGCTGGAACGAGCGGAGAGCGAGTTGGGGCGAAATATAGAGTCCTTAACGTGCGTAGGGGGGTGGATCGTTCGTGGATGGCACGCGTGAATGCGCCTTTATAAAGAGCAGTCAGTGAATTGATATAAGTGAGCGGTTATTTCGCGATCATTTGAAATTCTCCGTGAATACAGGGAGAAACGACGACTTGCCGGTAGTGGTGGGGTGTCTTCTGGATCAGTCGTGGGGTTTATGGGGAGTATTCAGCCACGTGCAGCCACGGCTACGCTACGTAACGGATCAAAGCCGATGGCTCTGATCGGACTTCCGAATGTTCTGCCGGTGTTCCTCATCCACGGTCCTTCTATCCAATCCTGCTCACCTACGTATGCTGCATGACGATGTACGTGGCTGTTTCGTGCGCACGAATTACGCCGTCTATCGTCTCGTTTATACCATCCCCCTAGTGGCAATGCTCACCTCTTAATATCATACTTTCGTTACAGGCTTTCGCCGGCGAGTGGCAGTATTACGGTAATTGGCACACTCACCGGCGCCACCGGACGCGAAATTTTCTCCAATTTATCTGGTCCATGTGATCTGTTCGAGGAAGAAACTGTAACGACCTCAATTAAATGTTTGTAAAAAGAAAGAGAGATCGAGCTTAAAACGGAATTTTATAAAATAAGGGACTTGAAAAGTGACCAAGGACATGGCCCTGCTAATGGTCACGCGGATTTTTAACGAGGGTGGTGAAAACGTAATTTCCGAAGGGCAACAAAAACACATAAAAAAAAAAGAAAAAGGAAACGAAAAGAGAAGGAAAGAAGATAGTTTTGGAAAAGGATACCCTTGTTCCGCGACGCTGACTCTTCTTAAAGTTGGCGAAAGAAAGAAGAGTACCGCGAACGTGAACATAGTGTTTGTTGAAGAGGTTGAAGTATTTTGAAGACAATTTTCTATTATCTTGTTGCTTCGATAAAAATAAAATGTTTACTTAGAGGAAGATCTGGAGTAGTTTACTTTAGCGAGTAAAAAGTTTGTCATTTATAAGTATCGAGAAGAGTTTATCAGCAAAAGCGGATGAAGCAGACAGAAATGGAAAGAGTGGCACGATAATTGTAAGATTAAACGTTCGAAACCGCCGATTATTTCCTGCGCTCTCGTCTGGCTTCAATTCGATTCGAGCCACGTCGATTGCTTAAACATGCAGTCTTCGCCTCGTTTGTCTCATAAAATTCAATGGTTCTCCGGTTCATTCGACGGCAACAATACGCGCGTGCCCCCGGGGGATAATAACTACGTCCTTGATACAGTAACTTCCCTTACAGAATCCACGCTAAACTCGTTCCCTCTTTTTCGTTAAAAAGAAAGGACGCGGGCCAATTTGAGGCTCGTATTATCTCGTTGTTTTTACACGCTCCAATAAGCCGGACTGCGACACGACGCATAGATAAACGATTCTTACCCTCCACCCCCGTTTTCACGGTAAAATAAGCAAATTCGTCCATTCATCGTCGCAATTCCCGATGCCTTTTAACATTGATTTAATATTCTTCCTTGCTACCCGTTCGTTGCCTTCTTTGTCATTAGTATCGATATCATTTTCCTGTTACGCAATATTAATGCATTTAATAACATCCCCCGCCATTGAGTTTGTCAATTTGTTTTTCTATCGTTACGATTGAAGTGCTTAATGAATTACGTTATTAAATTATTAACAGTACTGTTCTCGTATTATTCGATATTTTCCAAAGATGGTACTTTGCACAATATTTTCTCAATATTCGTCCCTAATAACCCAATCCCGTAATAGTTTACAATAAATTATCCAACCCTTTCGAATCACCCGGTACGGAAGTAGTCATTTTCTCTACCGTCGATTATGGATTCGATAAAGCAAAAGCCTGAAAAAAAAAATGTAAATAAAATGGAAGAAAAACAAGGAAATGAACGAACGAATCTCTTTTATATTCAACCGAATTAAATTACCAGAACAATTTTGTCCCCCATCATTCGCCACGCTAATAAAATACAACGCTACCACAGCGTAAAGCGATAGAAAACGAAGATTTGGCATTTTTTTTTTTTTTT